>JBBPDI010083949.1:0-13275 GCA_037974545.1 Cucumis variabilis
ATACTTTCTGCCAGCTGTTTCAGAAGAGGGCTTACGAAATTCTGCTTTTATACCATTGTTTTCCATCGTCGGAGACTGAATTAAATACACTTAATGAACCTGATTTCAAATTAAATTAAAATAGCCAACAAAGTGACCTGAAACAACATACAACAAACGGTCAATGAAAAAGTCCACTTAAAAAGAAATTATCAAATCCTGAAAACTTGATACAAAAGCGCAAATATTGTACATCATCTAATCAAACCAAACATATCATTACCATGAAGAAGAGAGTAGAAGATTTCAGAAAAGTAAAGAAGTTGCCACGAAATGCAATTTATAACATAATAGTACGAACCTCAGAAACCAGTGTTCATTTATCAATACAACATTCGCACCAAATTTTAGAATCTACCAAAACAACAACCAATCCCACATCCAAAAGAAGACAACCACATGACATTTTCAGTTCTTGACAGTGGCAGCAAGTTTTTTTTACCCCCATGAGAAAGGGAGGAAAACTTGATATGACAAAATCCCAGAACATAAAACCTAATAACCCAAATTCAAAGCGTGAAGAGCCAAAGCCCAAGTCAAGAGCAACCTCTCTTCCAGTTCCCCAGAAAGTTCTCCCAACAGAGAAGCAAAGCAAAGCAAAGATCAAACCCTAGGGTTTCAAACATCGACGCATTTCGATGCAAACCCTAAACCAAAAAATCGAAGACAAAATGGACAGATTGAAAGCAGAAATCGAAATTGATACCTTGCAAGGGGATTCAATAGCAAATGATTTGATTCATGCACTGCATTAGAATAATCTTGTAGGCGATTATTTGTTCATTCCCCCTTCGATTCTACGCAGTATTGTTTTTTTCTTACTCGTTTGCCTTAGATATTTTTATACGAAGGAATGAGATTCGGTTGGCCACTCTCTATACGTGTCCAATAGATCTTTTTTCCTCTCATGTAACCCATAAATGTAAATTTACAATCTCAATTCATTAATCATTTTGAGTTATTTCTGTATGAATTTGAAACGTGAGTCTTATACGAAGGCATAGATAAACAATAATAGGTTAAATCCCACCTAAGTACTCAATCTATATTATATAGATTAGACTGGGTTAGTTTAAAATATGAGTTGAGTTTGGTTGAAAATTTTTGCTTATTTAAGTTGCGATTGACAATTAGAATAATAAGAGAGCAACATTTTTAGAGGTCATATTGAAAAATGGTAAAACCATCTTTTTTTTAATTTTAGCAAATAGCTGCTATTTTGGACATGGTATTTTATAACTTACCAAAATATCTATCTTCTCCAACTGTACTTATTTATTGTAATTAATTTTGTTCTGCATTTATCAACCTAATTATTTTTTATCTAAAAAAATATAACAACCCATATCATAACTTTTTTCTTAATATCAGTTAACTAATTTAACATTTTAATAACTTTATTCAATTTTACTAATTTCAAAATAACCAAATTGAATTTGAATTTTAAAATAACATAATTCTCATTTTTCAAAATTAAAAAATCTCAACTTTTTTGCTCTCTTATCTTAAAATAACATTAATGTCTTGAATATCAAGATAACCAAATTATTATTTAGAAATTGGGAGAATCTCAACGTTAATTTTATTTTAAAATAACTATGATTGAATTTCAAAATAATCAAATTATCAATTTTTGAATTGGAGAATCTCAACTATTGATTTTAAAATACAATTTCAAAATAACCTAATTATTATTTTGAATTTAGGAGAATTTTAACCATTGATTTTATTTTAAAATAACATTTTAATATCAAAATAACATTGAATCACAAAAATAACCAATTTATTATTTTAAATTAAAATTTTCTTATGCTCTTTGTTTTAAGTGAGAACTCGTTTATTTGTTTGTTTTTCAATGTTTCTTATTAAATTTTAATTAACTTATTCTAAAAATATAGTATTATATGCATATATAATTAGTTCAATACCATTAATTCATACAATGGTGAAAATGAATCAAAATTAGAAAACAATTACATTAATTATGTCTAGAATAACTTATAAACCAAAACATGTTCATTTGACTTAATAACATTAATTAAATTAAAATTTATATCAATATTGGTTTAAAAGTGTAATTAATGTAATTATTTCAATATATTACATTCTTATCAAAAGTCTTGTCTGTGTAATTAATTTTTGATATACAGTTATGAATTTATCAGAAGTATTTTCAGTATAATTAGTTTGTGAATGCAATTATCAGTATGTAATTAATTTCATTATGTTAATAATGTAGAGAACCTTACCATAACCTCTTTCTAATATCTCGAAATTTAAAAGATATTAACAACTTTATTTATTTTTTATTTCACTATTGTGTTAAGATTTTAACAGCTTTATTTCTTTTTTTATTTCAAATAATATTATTAATTGTTATTGGCTAAATCTCAACCTTTTTTTATTTCAAAATATACTAACCTTTTCATCATCCTTTTTTATTTCAAAGTAACGTATTAGATCTTAAATTATTTTTAAATTTTGAATTTAAAAATTAAAATTAGTTTTCCTATTAAGATATCAACCTTTTTATTATTATTATTTGAAAATTAAATCTTTATTATTATTATTTGAAAATTAAATCTCAACCTTTTTTATTTCAAAATGAGTTGAATCTTTAAACCCTTAATAATTTAGAAATTAAAATTAGTTTTCGTATTAGATCTTAATTTAGTTTTTAAAATTGATTTTTTTTTCAATAAAATAGACTAAGGTATTGTGTTTTTAGATAAAATCTCCTAAATGTCATATATATTTTATTAAATAAATAATATTAATTTTTTAAAAAAATCAGCTAAAATTCCCCTAAGAGACAAGAAAGATTACTTTTGTATCTTTTTGTTTTGAGTGAAGGTTTTTGTTTTTCCACCCAAGTTGTAGATTTGAAAATCAAAGATAGAAGATGGAAAATGAAGATAGTGTTTGCGTGCTTCAAATGTTCATATTCTTCTTCTTAAAAATGCATGATGGAGTTGAAAATGAAATTTAAACTTTAAATGGAAGAGGGTGAAAATTGGGGTTTGCCCGCTCGAAGAAGATGAGATCAAAAAAGAAAAATGGAAAGTGGAGACGAAGGAAGATGAAACTAAAACTTCAAATGGAAGAGAGTGGAGATTTTGGTTTGCCTGCTTGAAGAAGAAGAGATCAAAAGAGAAAAATGGTAAGTGGAAACGAAGGAAGATTTTCAAAATGGAAGATGAGAAACGAAAAACAAAAATGAAAAATGAAGCATGAAGATGAAGGATTCTGACTTTGATTGGACAAGTATGTATTCAAGATTTATTAAAGTCTATTTATTCTATTTTAGCTCTAAGAAAGTAGCTTACATTTATTGTATTTTATATATAGGGGTATTTTAGGTATTTTCAAATTCTTATTTATTGTATTTTTTTTTCATTTTGCCATTTTTGAAAAAAAAAAGCGGTTTTGCTATTTTTCAAAATGGCAATTTTAAAATTGCTATTCTTCTAGTTGACCCTTGAAAATTTTGGTTCAATCCAATCTAACCCGAATTGATAAATTTTTTTTTATTTAATAAAAATAAAGTTATGAGTATTTTGTTAAACGGTCGTTTAGAAAGTTAAATGATCGTATGGAAAGTTAGCATATCGTGAAAGAAGTAAATGATCGTTTGAAGGTAGAAAGCTAACGATCGCGTGACAGGATAAACTATCGTATAGAAAGCTAAATGATCGCGTATAAAAAGGTAAACAGTCATCTAGAAAGCTAAATAATCGTGTAAGAATTAAACGATTGTTTAGAGGTAGAAAGTTAAACAATTGTGTAAGAGGATAAATATTGATCATATAGAAAGCTAAATGATTGTTTAGCTAAACGATTGTGTAAGAGGTAAACGATCATTTAGAAAGCTAAAAGATCGTTGAGTTGGGAATGGAAAAAAAAAAACAATACTAACCCAACAACCCAACCCATATTTTACGGGTTGGATTCGGTTGGAAAATTAATTCAGGTTGACAACCTGACCAACTCAAAAATATGGGTTAGGTTGAGAATGCCTCCAAACCCAATCCAACTTGTTTACACCCCTAACAAAAGTAAACAAATGTGAACTACTTTTTTAATTACTATAAATGTATTATGTTTTTGGTATGTAAACACAACCTTAGTGTAGTTATAATGAATGTCATCGATAGAGCAGTTGTAATGAGCTTGAACCACAAATGAAATTGTATTGCTTTTGATTACATTTTCTTAAAATTATGAAAATTTACTATTATCGTTACTTTTACCTCTATCTCTAAGGGTCAAGCGGTAATAATAGTGATAAGATGTCAAAATTGATAATTTTTCAACTAAAATGATAACAATAATGGTAGTTGTAACAGTAGACATAATGGTAACAATAACAATAGGATGTGATTCTGAAGCGTAATTAGATTGAGCACTTTCAATCTATTTATAAGTTTATCTTTGCTGTTTACAAATTTGGAAGTTGACCTCAAATGTTAGTACAAGTATGTTGAGATGTATGCTCTACAACATCATAGTTGACAAAGTTATTTGAAATAATAAAATTATTTTATATGCAATTATCCATTAAAGAAATATCCAAGTTTATTTTATGTGCTTAAATATGTATGTGGTTGACGTACATGTAGATTGTGTTTAAGTAATAACCTAAATAGTTTGTAGTATATGGCCAAGGTTAAGTGTTTTATCCTAGTGATATTGCGAATACGATTCACTTTGTAAATATTACAAAAGTTGTACAAGTGTTTCAAATGATATGATTCTTGTTGGATTTTATGTCCTAAAACTCGTGGTTTGTAAATGATATACAAATTCTATTTTGAAATAAAGTTGTTATTAAGCTATTATTCAATCAAGATGTTGAATAAATGATTTGCTCATTATAACTCTAGATCAAATAAACTAAGATCTCATGGGTATAGCATGTATACTAGAACTTCGTCGGCGATATACTACAAACTATTTTACTAGATATTACAAAAGTTGTACAAGTGCTCCAAATGATAAATAATGTTGGCAAAAGGGTATCAACGCCGACACACAAAACTTCACATCAGGAAACGCCCCTTTCCACAACGTACAAGAACCACACATCGCGAAAAATATAAAATTAAATTTAATGGGTTCACTTTTTGCAACGTGTGGAGGAAGATGTCGAAGAAAGTTTAAATTTTGATTTATTATTTAACCTTTCCTCGACGTCTATCTGCCAAACGTCACAAAAATTCAAAATTGAAATGAAAAATTTTGACTTTTCGCAACGTGTGGCAGGCGACGTCGGGAAAAGTTTGAAAATATTTGCTTTTTTATTTAAACTTTTCCCGATGTCGTGTGGAGTGACATTACGGAAAGCCTAAATAATATGTAGTACACACGTCACATAAAGTGTCCATATTGAAGTGACAATGGTCACGTTTCCTCAATGTGTAGCAGGATAAACATCGGGAAAAGTATAAATAATAAATTCATTGTTTCAACTTCCCCAACATATGCAATACAAACGTCGGGGAACAAAGACATTGGGGAAAGTCTATCCTATTTCTTCTCCTCCAACACAAAATCGAATCATAAACGAAGAGAAATCGAGAGAGGGAGAGGGAGAGGAGGGGATTTTTAACCTTGCCCTTGTCGTCACCACCGCTATGCCGGAAGTCTTCGTCTGCCACCACTGAAACCGAACCGAAGTTTTTTTTTTTTTTGAATTTATATATGCTTGTGTGATGTATGTGTAAAGTGTATGTATATGTATGTGTAAAATGTATGTATATGTATGTGTAAAATGTATGTATATATATGTATAGTTTAATGTGCATGTATATGTATGTATAAAGAAATTTAGAAATTACATATATAATTAAAAATGAATGTATCTATGTATGTATATATATATATATATATTTTATTGTAATTAGAAAAATATATAAATTTTAAAAAATGTATGAATTTAGGAAAATGTATGAGTTTAGATTAAATTTGAATAGATTATATCGAACAATGGTTTAAGGTTTAATAAATTTGAGATCGGGGGTCTTTATCAAATTCGATATTGAATATGAATTTCACTTTCAAATTCTATTTGAATTTTTGAAAATGTTAAATAGCCTAACTAAAAAAGTTGACATATTTGGGAGAGGTCTACATACATAATTGAAATGAGAGTGTTTAAAGTATTAGATAGCGTGTAGTTAATGGGAGATTGGACATAAATTATTCATAAAGTAAGTTTGAATAGTTGGAGTATTTGAGAGAAGAGTTATAAAACTAATCTAACATATTTATTTGTTAGGGCTTTTAACGAGATGGACAAGAGTTGGATGAAACTTATGGACAAGGTTCTAATTTTTAGAGGTTGCAAAAGATCACACAAATAATTACTAAAAAATAAGGTATCCATGCAAGAAATATATGAATTCAAACTGGAACTCCTTAGAAGGTGTGAAGCGACATCTATTAACTGCTGGAATAGACTCCTCCTATATAAATTGGGTGTATCATGGAGAGCCCGTGAACTTGGACATAAGTATGCAAACATTTGATGAAGGAACGAGTAGTAGTAATCCTTTTGATGAAGGAACTAGCAGTAATCCATTTACTAAAGAAAAATAAAATGTTGGTATGTTGCATGATTTACAAGCAGATATTGAACAAGTAGAAGAGATGGAGGAAGGTTTAGATTTAAAAGAAGAGAGAACAGACATGGTATTTAAGGATTTACTAAATCAATTAAGTTGTGAGCTATACTCCGACTATTCAGAATTTTCGTCACTAAACTTTTTGGTTAAAATGATACATGTGAATGTTCTCAATTGTTGGAGCAACAAATTCTTTGATATGATGTTAGAGTTAATAAAACGTGAGTTTTCAATGTGTGCTACCAACATCCCTAGTGCTTTCTATGAAGCCAAACGAAATTTACGTGATTTGGACCTAGGCTACGAGACTATTCATGTTCTAAGAATGACTATGTATTGTTCTGGAAGAAGTTCGAGGATTTACAACAATGTCCTACTTGTGGTGAGTCTCGATACAAGATTAATTCCAATATATCAGGAAATAAAATTCCACAAAAGGTATTGCCTTATTTTTCCCTAGTGCCAAGATTACCGCGATTGTCTGTATCACAAGAAAGTTCGGTAGACATGCAATGGCATAAAGATAAACGAGTAGAAACAGAGGATGTGTTGAGACATCCAATCGATGCAGAGGGATGGAAGCACTTTGATTCTGAATTTTCTGATATCACTTTAGAGCCACTAAATGTTCGTTTGGGGTTAGCTTCAAATGGATTCAATCTGTTCAATCATACGAGTACCTCGTACAATATATGTCATGTGGTGTTAATTTTGTATAATTTACCACCATGGAAATGCATAAAAGAGTCAAACTTCATCATGCCATTGCTCATTCCAGATCATAAATCTCCATGTAGGAAAATTGATGTGTACCTACAGTCATTACTTGAGAAACTAAAAAATCTATGGACGTTTGGTGTGTGTACGTATGATTGTCTGAGGGATCAATGTTTTTAGTTGTATGCAGTTTTGTTGTAGATAACTAATTACTTTCCGACATATAGTGATCTATCCGATTGGAGTATAAAAGGATATCAGACATGTTCCATTTGCATGAGGGATAAATCATCATTCGGATACGTAAAAAGATAATATTCATGGGATATCAATGGTATCTTTCAAATAACCATGTTTGGCATAGAAGTAGCCTACATGATGGAAAGATGAAGTGTAAAGCACCTCCAGTGGTAATGAATGGCCAAGAAATCTTGGAAGAACTAGTTTCCAGTAATGAGTAAGCATCATTTGTTAAAAGATAGAAAAAGAAAAAGAGTTCTTAATTGGACTAAAAAAAGTTTTTTTTTTCCGATCTTCCTTATTGGTCGAGACTACTTATTCGTCATAAACTTGATGTAATGCACATTGAAAAGAATGTTTTTGACAACTTGGTCGATACGTTATTGAATATTGAAGGAAATACAAGAGATACCATGAATGCCCGGTTAAATTTACAATATTTAAGGATAAGAAAGGATTTACATTTGGTAGAAATGGATAACCAATTGGTGAAACCACATGCGAGCTATACCTTGACTAGCAGCGAGCGAATTGAGTTATGTAATTTCTTGAAAGCAATTAAGTTTTCCAATTGATTCGTTTCTAATATTTCATGATGCGTGAATGCAAACGACAAGAAATATCATATCTCAAAATGCATGATTGTCATGTTCTGCTACACTGACTTCTTCTAATTGGTGTTCGAGCATTTTACCAAAAAATGTGTACACTGTAATTACTGAACTATACAGTTTTTTCGTAATTTATGCATTAGGATGATAAGAATAAGTGATTTGAATAGATTGTAGTCAAATATTATAATTATATTGTGCAAATTGGAAAGAATATTTCCACCTATTTTTTCAGCGTCACTGTAAACCTTGCAATTCACTTGTCATATGAGACGAAGGTTACTGGTTCAGTTTCTTATAGTTGAATGTATCATATTGAAAGAAGTCTTTACACACTAAAACAATATGTTCGTAACAAAGCACGTCCTGAGGGTTCTATTGCATAAGGATATCTTGTGAACGAATCAAGTACTTTCTATTCACGATATCTTACAGTGATTGAGATCCGATTCACCAGAGATGATTGAAATGATGATAACATTAAAGAGGATGAGGTCATTGGTGAGTTGAAGTATTCGTTCAGAAGGTACAACCATTGAAAGCGTCACGTTTACGAAGTATATCACAAGAAGAGAAACGACTCTTTCATTGGTACATCCTGAACAATGTGGATGAAATACAGAGTACCAGAAGTATGCATTTCTATACCTTGATCAATTCACACATCCATTTGACAATATACATATTTTAAGTATTTATACCTTGTTGGCACACAAACTCACAATTGTGTATTAGAAAATACCTGTTTTAATACATCATCGGGGTGAAAGCTTTTCTAAACTGTTTAAAAGACATCAACGAGCATTTTTTTATTGGTTCAAAGCTCAGATATTTAGATTAAATGACTTTGAGCTTTCATACAATATGCTCTACTTTATATATATTTTATACATTTAAGTACTTTCATTGTGCACTAATTTCAGGTTATGGTAGAAATGCGTGAAAATTCAAACCTTTCTCAAGATTTATTTTCACTCGCAATGGGACCTTCACTTGATGTCTGCTCTTACAGTGGATGCATTATCGATGACATACGATTTCACATGTTGGAGCGTGATTTTCGATGCATAACACAAAATAATGGAGTCATAATACTCGATGAAGGTAGTAGAGGCAGTGTCAACAACAATTTCTATAATGTTTAGGATGAAGTGTTGCACGTTCAATATCCATTTGGACGACGTGCTTGGCTATTCAAGTGTCAATGGTTTCACATAGACAATAAAAATCATAGGAAATGAGAAACTAGGCTACAAATCAATAAACACGTCTCGTTTTTTGTTCTCTGAGGAACCAATGATTCTCGCAACCTAGGCACATTAAGTATTATACCTTGAGAACCCTAAAAATGGTACCAGTTGGAAAATTGTTCAAGTGGTGCAGAATAAACGTGTATGAGACGTGCCAGAAGTGGAAGATACCGAAAATGACCAACTTAATGTACTGAAAATTGTCATCGGTCATAGTATGGATGAACACGTCATTGAGGATGACATTCTGTGCAGGACTGAAGTTGATCCTAAAATAGTGAAAAGACCAAATGTACGTTATATCGTAAAAAACTTTATAAATGATGAAGACGAAGAACAATCATCATCACATCAAAGAAGGTTAAGTGATGATGAATAACAATGTTTTTTTTTACGTATACACATTTTTCTATACATTAATTAAGTTGTGATGCTCACATTTGTTTAACGTTTGTTGATTTTTATGTTTGCAGAAATGATGTCTAACTTTTTTAGCAGTTCGTGTGAGGAAGCCTATTTCCTTGATCTAGACGTTGTTAGGACTCGAGAGCCTTGCAACCATAAGAGCGACACAAAGTCATTTCTTCAAAGACAAACAGAGCTCATTGAACTACACAATCGATCGGTCAACTTTGTCGAGTTATTTAGAGAAACGCACACTAGTAGTACTAGTGAGTTCATTTTCCCAACAGCAAAGGACACTCTTGTAAGTTTAAGAAAATTTTATGTTTTGTTATACTTTCAATTTCGTTTTTAAGTATGATCATCTCTTAAACTTACAAGCTTCTATTGTGCAGAATCAAATGGTGAAACTTCAGCCTCAGCCCGTCTCAGAGGGTTTTCAATCACTAACTGAAGATGAGATATGCAAGACAGTTTTTGATAGACCATCAGACTACTTAAAAGGTTTTGGTTGGACCCAAAACCTAAGACTAGGATGAATGTCGCTTCATCTTCTTTTACCAATATGTATGAACACTAGGCACACATGGCAGAGGTTAGCAAACTAAAGACGAGCCTTAAAAAGCCTAATCGAATGATCGAAGAACAAAGCCTATGGAAGGAGGAGCGAGATCGACAAATGGCAGATCATGCACGCCAAATGGAGGAGATGAAGAAGATGATCGAGGAGATGAGTCGGGCATAAAGAGGCCCATGATCACTTGGGTACACACTTTTCAATATTTAATTTATTTAATTTTACATATGTGATATTCTAACTTTACTTTTATGTCATTTGTAGGTTTGATGTCCATAACTAGAACGCATTAGAGCATTAGCTTTTGGGTTTTTTTTGTTAATGTATTTGTTTTGAATTATGTATTTGTTTTTTTTATTGAACATATTTCATGTATATTTTTTATAATTAATGAAAATATTTTCATTTTGATAATTTACTGCAAATTTTACCACGTTGGGACCTGCTAAATTAACTAAAACAATGACAAAATAAGTAAAATAATATAATATTTAAAGTCTTCCTCGACGTACATTTTTCCCGTCGCAGAAATCCTTCTGCGACATTCTGATATCGTGCGCCGACGAACACTTCCTTATTATTAACGTGATTTGCGTCGGGAAAAGTATCTCCAACATGCTTTCCCTGACATACCTATTGACGTCATCCTTGATGCCAGAGAAACCTTCCCCGATGCGATTTAGGTTTTTGGCGACGTTTTGCTGCATCGGAGAAAACCTTACTTCTTGTAGTGGAGTGGGGGTATCCTACACAATAAGTTTACATAAGATTGAACCATAAAATAGTCACTTTTACTTTATAACGTCATTTACTGTTTAAATTGATTGTTCTAAATTTGATAATCTAGGTAATTTGATCTTAATCTTGAACCAACTATGAACTTCTGTTTATTTGGGATTGTCCTTCTGCACAGGTAAGAGGAGTCTGAGTTTGTTGGCTCAATAAGCTCCCAATTTTAGAAGTAAAATTGGGTAGATAGCTGAGGACATAGGGTGACAAAATTCACTTTTATTTGCTTCTAGGGATACTATAGATATTGTTTCCTTAAGTGCTCAGTTCATGACTTGAACAAGGGGTTCCACCCTCTAATTGTCCCGAGAGGAACTTAGTTTGATGGTTAGACCATAAGCCAATTTTCATTAAATGATCCGTGTGACTTAAGAAACAATAAGCAATTACAACGTAAAATAGTAATTTTGACCCAATCGTAATTACGAAAACCTGTGAATGATTGGGCAGAAATATATCTACAGTGAGGAGAGTGTAACTACTGGACTTTAGTGGAGTGTCTTGGTAGTTAACGAATGTTGGTTAACTAGGTTAAAAAGTTCAGTCTCTTAAACTTGAATCATTGGAGCATATGAACTATAGGTCTATTAGATCCCTTTATTAGCTCATATCAGATTAAATCTTAGAACAATGTGATGAATAAGTTCAAATATTCAAATTAGTTTAAGGAGTAAATCAATAAATATATTTGATATGGTTAACGACTTGACATAAGAGAGATTGTATTTAAATTTCAAAAATTTGAATAAAGGTTCATATTTGATTGATTAGAATTAAGAGAAATCGAGATTAGTATTAATTTCATATTTGATATTAAATTACTGTTAGGAGCATTTTTAAAAATAGCAAAATAAATTATTATTTACAAGCTATAGCAAAATTTTGGATTCTATCAATGATAGCCACTATAGACTTCTATCAATGTCTATCAATGTCACTGATAGAAGCATATCAGTAGCTATCAATATCTATTATTGATAGAATTTGAAATTTTTGCTATATGTTGTAAATATTTTGTCAAATTTACTATTTTTTATAATTTTTCATATTATTAATTAAACTTTTAACTAATTATTTGAATTAATTACTATATAAATTAATTTAAGTTTTTCTTAAAATACAAATGAATGATTTTTTAAAGTCAAAAGTTAACACATTTGAGTGAGTGGTATTTTCTATAATTAGTGAGATTATCCGACTAATAATGATTATATGAATAAGTTACTTCCTTACCTTGGTATAATCTCTTAAACTTAACACTAATCCCACTTATTTTTAATGAGATTGAGTGTCCATCTCTCAAGCATTCATAGTTTGCATGAATTTATCTTTCAAGTAGGGTAATTTTGATGAGATTTGGAACTCTCAGAAGTTTTTAATAATTTTGAAAATTCATCCAAATGTCTTAAGTACCCAAACTCTTTCAAATCTTCACAATTTCATTAAATTCATCACTCACGGATCCCACCATCTCGTTCTAAAATTAGAGAATAGACAAAAAGACATTTATGAAGGGATAAAAGCCACTATGGCAGCGGAAGAATTAAAGAACCATTACTCAATTTAATTGAAAATATTAAAATACCAGTACATTGGCAAAATTAGAATCAAAATTATAAATAAATTCTAAGCATGCTTTTTTATTTAAGAGATACAGATAACTTACTTTTGATGATATCTCTGAATCTGCAAACCACCGAATTGGGACACCACCTGTCGAAGACCTTCCTATCCTCTGGGATGAGATTAGTTTGTGGGAACCAACTGAGATGGGAAAAAGTATAGAGATTTTTAGAGAAGCTCTTTTCTTTTATTTTTGCACAGAGAAAAAAACTTTGGCTTTTTTCTTAATAAATTCGTTAAAGAAAACTGTTTTCTTCTACATATTTATAACTATCTTTCATTCTTGGAATAAGAAAGGGAGTAGGAAAGAATTACGAGATTATTTTTATCAAATCTACTAATTAATTAACAATTAATCAATTATTTAATAATTAATTAAATCATATTTAATTAATATTTTATTT
>JBBPDI010083960.1:0-13275 GCA_037974545.1 Cucumis variabilis
ACAATGTTCGTGTGATCCACATACACGGTCTAACTACAGGTGTGATAGAAATCCAGGAGTCAAGGACTATAATTAGTTTTGTTGATAAAACATTATCTGCTCAAATTTTCAACGCTCTAGATAGTGTCATGGATGGAGTTTAGTAAGGACTCAGACTACTTTTAGCTACTTCTACCTTGCACTGGACCGGGTTTGACATGAAGAGATGAAGCTTGGACTGCAATTGCACCTCAAAGTTTCTCATTGCTCATTTTTCTTTGTATGATGTAAAAGGATAAAAGTGCTATTTGGACATGAATATTCCTATAAAGGTTTCCATTTCTTTTAATCTCATCTTCCTATAATACTAAACATATCTTGAAACATATCCTAATCTTGACATGCTTCCCTGCGTAGTTTCTCTTTTACTTCATTCCAGCATTCTGTCGCTTCTTCTTGTAGCATGGATCTAATTTAACCTTTTGGTCATTAGCACAATCGATGATCTCGTAACACTCTGACTATTAATCCATTCTTCTGCTTCTATCGGATAGATGGATCCTCTAAAGATGTCGACCTCCAATAGTTCATCTCCATTAGGATTCTTATTTTTATTTTTCATCAGATCTTTGAGTGATAATAGTTTCTTTTCCTTAGTATTTTAACATTTAACTATAAACACTATTATTACATACATAACTTTTGGCAAGATTTTGTCCTGGTTGCTTACGTACTTTGCTTGCCAATCTGACTCTTTATCTCTTTTACTTGTGCAACTTTTATTTATTTCTCTATCCTGGACTCTTTAAACTCAGTTTAATCTTTTACCTTTATGTTCTTTAGGAATTAATTTTTGCTCTAATACTAAGTTGTCAAACCCCTCCTAGAGACTTAGATGTCCTTCGCTACTTGGGAGGTAAAACAAAATATTTGAATGGTTAGATAGAAATGTCTAGTGAGTGAGGTTTTTTATCAACATATTTCATAAGTCAAATCTGCCTTAACGCGTTATAAACCATTTTACTAAATCATGTGATATAAATCATGTGCATTTAAATAATAAAACCTTGAGTCTAAGGCAAATCATTCCAATGTGTTAGGTGATTAATACAATTCAATCTCATCATTAAACATATATATCACATGGAAATCATTTCTTTTAAATCATTTGTAAAAGCTCATATCGCATGGAAACATAATCTTTATAATTCATCATGTAATGATATAGTTGAATCATTCTACATATTTAACTACATCTTTGTACTCTTTCCTCAGCTCAAGTGTCTACCACACTTTTTTTCTTGGTTGCAGCTGTACGGAGTGATCTCAACACAACAACAATTCACCATCAATTCCATCCAACACCATAACACACAAGTGTGACGCATCTTATCACATAGGGTACCAAAGATCAGCTCATCACATTATTCAAGTTCATATCAAATCCACTTCATTTATAAATCTCATGTGTTTTAAGGATTGAAAGCATAAGAGAAATTATGTAACTCAGGATTTCAAATAGAAATACATTTAAGGATTTAAATACATTAGAAACCCTTTTATTTTTTAAAACATTTTTAGGAAGACCATTCATAGTCAAATATCTTGCTCGCCTAAGCTTTTAGCCAACGTCCTCTTGCACTTTCTTGCAAATTCTCCCCGGATTTGGTCTTGTGGTAGCTTATCAAAAATCTTGGGAGTTCTTCTAATTCTCTCCTAAGAAAACACAAGGAAAAAGTAAGCTCTTAAAATGGCCAAACTTCTCCTATTTATAAGCATCTCTAGTGAAGCCTCCCATGTCAAAATGATTACTTTTGCCCGATGGTGAGAATGACCCAATATCAGAATACCACGTTACTTCCTTATCCTGAATTTTAATTGGACGGCAAAGTCAAATCAATCGTCGACTTTGTTACACAAGGATGACATCATTACTTTCTGGTGAAGAATGCTTACCTTGCCTTCTAGTCGATTGTGTGATTACTTAGTGTGTTTGTGTGTGTCTGTGTTACATCAAATTCTCCCCCCACCCAACATAACAACATAGTAACAACACAGTAACTAGCTAATTACATCAAATTCCTTCCCCTTAAGAAGAGCAAACTCGTCCTCGAGTTTTAGGTTGAAAGATGTAGCTGGTTGGAAGGGAAATACTCGAATATATCGACCACATTGAAGATAGGATTGATGTGTATGTGATTGGGTAGATCAATCTTGTATGCATTATCACCAAATCTCTTAATTATTGGATAAGGTCCTATCTTCTTTGGCTTTAGTTTGCTGTACTTTTTAGTCTGTAGTCTTGCCTTTTGAAGGTGAATCCTTACTAGGTCTCCTTCCTTGAATTCTTTAAGTTTTCGGTGCTTATTGGGTTGACTTTTGTATACTTGGTTCATCTTCTCAATTTAGGCGGTTACGTCTTTATGGAGCTTTGCTATCTTTTCTGTCATATTTTCAGCTTCGAAGCTAAGATCAACATTGGAAGATATGTTAGTAAGATCAACAGTTAGTCTAACTTAGTATACATATTTTCAAATAGAGACTTTTCTGTTGTTTGGTTCTTCATATGATTATAAGCAAATTCTGCTTAGGCTAGGATAAGGTCCCATTTCCTAGGTTTATCTCCTCCGATGCAACTTGTTAGGTTGGCAAGCGTCTTGTTAGTAACCTTGGTTTGCTCATTAGTTTGGGAGTGATTAGTGGTGCTAAATTTGAGTGTTGTGTTGAATTGTTTCTAAAGTTTTTTCTAAAAATGACTTAGTAGTTTGACATCACGGTCAAAAACTATGGACTTGAGTATTCCATGCAAACATACAACTTATTTAAATAACATATTAGCTATATAAACGACATCTGATGTTTTCCTACAAGGTAAGAAGTAAGACATTTTGCTAAATCGATCAACTATAACAAGGACAAAATCATACCCCCTTTGAGTTTTTAGAAGGCTTAGGATAAAATCCATGGACAAGTCTTCCCATATGCCTTCAGGAATAGGTAAAGGAGTATACAACCCTGTATTATGCTGTTGTCCTTTGGTAGTTTGGCACTAAAACAGTGTTTAACAGTCCTATTTATAATTGCTTATGTATTTACAACACAAGTGCGTGTTCTGATTATCTTCTTATGCGTTTTGACCTCACTATTCTAACAAAAAGGTTTATAATAATAGGCTTTCTGTGCATTATCAGTAACTACTAAATTTGAGTTGAGTACAAGTTTTCCTCTTGCTTGTCCAAGTGTAAGAAAAGAGAGAGGTTTCTTAAGAAAGCCAGGGTCGAATACAAGAAATTTCTACCAGACTTAGTTACAGTATCTACTTCTCATTCAGGCGGTATGAATAACTGTACAGTATAATGTTGGTATGTATTAATTCTATTATTACACTAGAGGTTCTGTAGAAGGTGGCATGAAATGGCATGATTATGGCAAGTGAACTAACTTGTATTAAAGAGATGTGAAGGAAGGTCTCTGCGCTATAGGCGGTTAAGCCATGTGGCGGTCCATGACACAATATACATCACTTAACCATCTTCTAATTATGGTTGACAATCTCTCGGTGCCTAAACTTCACACTTGTTCGCCTTTCGAGATACAAATGATAAAGATATATTATACGATAGCTATCTAGATTTCCTTACTTGTAAGAGTCACTTTGTCTTTCTTTTAAGGTGGCCAACGTTTTAGCGTAAGATACCACACTTTATTCTTGCTACTTACTCTCTCGAGCAGTTGGTGACAAATGCTGGCCAAGCGATGGAGTCAAGCTCAACTAAATACGATGAACCTTATAAGTAAATATCTCTTATCAAGCACTTATCATAAGCTTAAACTACTTATAACACTTTAACAAGATGAACAGTAAAGAAATGATAGATTGATAGTGAATAAAGATGCAATGTATTAATAGATGTAGGCCTTTCGGCCATGAAAATATAAAAGTTAAGACATTAAATTGAAAGTACAAAAATGGAAGGTAAGGAACTTAGCGATAGAATGCATAACAATGCATTCCTTAGCGCTTTTACAAGTTAGAGGAATGATTGGTGGTTTCTCTCTAAAATCTCTCTCTAATCTCACTCAAAAGTTGATTGGAGAAAAGGTGAAGAGGGAAAAGGATATTCCTTTCCATCGACTCTCATGGAGATAAGCCTCCTAGCAAATCCTTTTGTGTGATGATGGTAGAGTTTTGGTCCATTCAGACCTCTTTTTTCATGGTAGAGATTGAGGCTTTTTATAGGTTACTTTAGGAAAGAAGCTTTTATTCCTTATCCACTGCATATGCCAACACCAAAATCAGTCTTTTCAAGTCACATAAACTCTATCTACCATTCTTGTCTTCTAGCAAATCCTTTTGTGTGATGATGTGGGATCTTGCCTAGCAATGTTAATTGGCAGGTAGCTTTTTATCGCATTGATTTTTCACGTGTTCTTCATACAATTCATTGTATTTCTTCTTTTCATTAGCATCCCGCTATAAAAAGAATAAAAAAAACATGGTAAATCAGATGTGGAGACTTATGTACGTTTTATTCTTTTATCTTTATAAATAATTTCCAGTTAAAGTTACTTGTTCTACCTAAAAGGTTATAATAACTTGTATTTCTACAAGTTATAATACAAGTTATTAGTTGGATAAGTGGTGGTGGGACTGAAAACTTGTAGAAATACATGTTATTGTAACCTTTAATGTCAAATAATGAAGCCTTATAGCATAAGATTGGAAGAAAACGCAGAGAAAAGTAGAAGAATTTATTAACTTGTGTATCGCGGACTGCAAAAGAACTTTATCCTATTTTTATCGTGTTTTACTTGTCATATCGCAGGATTTTAGGCAAAAAGAAGTATAGTCTGATGATAAAATATGCCAGGTGAGGAGGCATGTGCAACTAGCAAGGAAATAATCATAATAAGTTAGGAGATTTGAAGCACTAGCAAACAAAATTGGTTTGCACGAATGTTAGGAAAATGACAAAAGGACGTCTGCACGACACTGATGTAGCTTTATCAGAAGCATTAATTAAGTGTGGGTGTCTTGTCACATCACTTCTTGCTTATAAATAGAGATTCTTTCTTCATACTCAGTCTCTGAAAATTGGATCCCGAAGAGCAAGCTCATTCTTCTCTTCATCCTTTATGTCTTAAAGTTCTAGGTGAGAACTTATAACGAGAGAGAGAGAGAAAGAGAGAGAGAGAGAAGAGAGAAGAGAGAGAGAGATTTCTCGATAACTTGTAGAAATACAAGTTATTATAGTCTTTTAGATAGAATAATGGAACCACAACGTGTGGTAATTGTGTCAAAAAGCGTAGTTTATAATGTAAATTCATAAATATTATAAAATACACTTTACATAAGTCTTCATGCTTGTTTCACCGTATTTTTAGTATTTTAACATTGGTTTAGAGACAAAAGAAGAAACTAGTGAATCGTAGAGGAGCTCATGCAAAGGCTATGCAAGAAGAAATTGTCTAGCAAGTACAATTTTTAGGCGAGGATCTACGTCAACACTCGAGGAAGGTTCACTAGAAGACAAGAATGATAGTTGAAGTTTTTGTGAGTTGACAAGGCTACAATTGACACTGATATGCTTAGAAGAATTGACGTTTTTCGTCGAAAGTTGCTTATAAAGGACTCTATCCTTACCAAGAACAAAGTGTGCCTGAATGGGTCAAACCTTAGAGAGTGGCATAAAGGAGTAGCCTTTCCACCGTCTGTAAAAGTTATTCTTCTTCTTCTATGGTCAGTTTGTAAGTGAAAGATTAGAGTGAAAATAGAGAAGGTTCCATCTTTCCTTTTTCCTAACTTGTAATGTTCATTCTCTTTACTTTCCATTTTTATAATTCTTTGTAATGAAAGTGTTTATATTGTACAGTAGCCTAAGACCTATATTCATCAATAAATTGCATGTTTATACCTTTTCAATCCATCATTCCTTTACTATTCATCTGCCAATGTGTTATCTGTAGTTTATGTGATAAGTTCTTTATAAAATGCTTAGCTTATAAAACTTATCGCGTTAGTTGAGCTATGATCATCACTTGACTAGTGTATATCGCCAACTACTTGAGAGAGTAAGTAGCAAGCATATGACTAACATGTGTGAGAAAGAGGAGACAACTTCCATCACTTGTGTCCTAAAAGGAGAACATGTGTAGGTATTTCGCATCGAGAGGTTGTCACCCTTAAAAGAGAAGTTCTATAAGTTATGTAAGTGAACCCTTCTAGATAGATCTCGCTTAACCCAGCTTAATCATTTGCATCTTGAGAGGTGAACAAGTGTGGCGTTTAAGGAACTGAAAGGTGTTTGTCTTAATTATAAGCTAGTTAACCAATTTCTATCGCATCAAGGTTGTCGCATGGCTTAATCGCCTAATAATGCAGAGACATTCCTTCACTCATTCTTAGCACAAGTTAGTTCATATTCTTATCTCGCCACCATTCTTATCTCCTTTTACAGAGTCTCTAGTGTAGATAGTAGTTATAGCTTAGTCACACCTTTACTTTATACTGTATAGATAGTAAGAATAAGCCATCAGTTGAAGAGCCACCAGAATTAGAACTTAAGCCACTGCCTAACCACTTGAAGAATGGATATTTAGGGGATAATGACACTTTGTCCGTCATCATCTCTGCCTAGTTGAATGTTGAAGAAGAGAAGGCGTTATTGACTATGCTGAAATGCCACAAGAAGGTGATAGGATGGACCCTAGCGGATATTCAAGGAATAAGCCCATCTATTGTGTCACCCCCTCCTGGACCACCTACTATTGACCTGAGAAACAACGTGAGGTCAACCGATACCATCTCTTACCTTGATGAAACATGCTGGCCCTATTCCTTTAATCTCTTAAAATTGTAGCAGAAACATAAACCCTATTCGAATATTAAGGAAATTGAAGTGCAACCCCAGTTATTACAATATTAAATTATACATAACGTTACTTATTAAGATCTGACTTATCTAGATTTCTATACAATTCTCTATGTAACCTTCATCCTTCTCAATATTACTTAACTATAATAACTTCTAATTTCTTTTAAGAGACTGGTCGACATGGCAGCAAAAAGCTTAACTCAGAGCAACATGATCCTTACTTGAAAAGTGAGAAAAAATTTGAAAGAATGAGCTTAAAATTTCCAGTGAGTGATATTTTTCAAAACAAAATTTTCAAACAGTTATGCTTGTTGTTTGGCTTCAAACATAGAAATTATTGAAACGTAGTACAATAAAATCTTTAGAAACTTTTCATAAGATCCCTTAAAAGCATCAATAACATTTAAACATATTATACCAGTCTCCTACTATATATTCATAACATAATAGGTCAGATATACTGAACCCTTTGTTCTTATAGGCAACAAAGCCTTCATTGATGTAATCGCAATAGGCCCCTCTATAAAGCCTTCACATCGGTAATTAGATTGAGACCATATGTGCAAATTCAGACGTAATCGTATAGTACTGGCATAATTCCATGAAAACATTTAAATAAGCTTGTACCTTAGCTTGGAAACCATAAACATTTAAGAACGCCTTTATGTCACACCCTATCCAGCACACATCCTTGCTTGATATGCGAGATGTGGTATGACTTGAGCATTCTGATGCGTTAATGCCAAAACACTCAGTATTGAGGTCCTTAAACCTTGATTAAATGCTTAGCTTCTTAACTTAGTAAATAAGTTTTAGGCGAGATAGACTTTTAACACAGAAGATAATGAACAACTCGTTTATTAATCTTTACTGAGCGTTTTACAACAAGCTTTACAACATAAAACCAAAATATATAAATGCAATACTTAAACATAAAAGAAAAATAATAACTTGTAGAAATACAAGTTAATATAGCCTTTTACATAAAATAATGAAGTCTAAACGCATAAGAATAGAAGAAAACAAAGGAAAAAGTAGGCGATTTGGCTGATTTATGAATAACATAACATGAAAAAGCCTTATCCTTGTTTTAGTGGTTTTATGATTGAATTTCTAGACTAAAGAAGTGATGCTTGACGAAATTACGGCTACGCGAGAAGACGCTTCCAACCAAGGCATTCAACAAAGGAACAAGCTAGGTGTTTAAGGCACTAGCAGACAAGATTGGTTGGCGTAAAAGTCTGAAAAAGGACAACAGAACAGTTTGTGCAGTGTCAATGCATCTTTTTAGAGCATTAATGGTGTGTGGCCTCTTATCAACATCAACTCTTGACTATAAATGAAGCCTCTTACTTCATAGCATGTGCATATTTTGGCTGGAGAGCAAGCTCTGATATTTTATATCCTCCATTTTCCTAGGTTTCTAAGTAAGAGCCCAAAACAAAAGAGAGTGAGAGTTCTTCCCCCTTCATCAGTAGGCAAAAATAAAAGCCAAAGAGGATGAGAAATCATACTTTGAGGCATAGTTCCTTCTTCTATCTTCCATTTTTTATTTATATTATACTGTATTGTAATATGTACTTCATGGCCGCAAGGCCTAAAGTTATTTTATTCAATATATTTCACTTTTTATTTCATTCTCCCGTGTTCTTGCTTCTTGTCTTCTTTGATCTGTTTAATTAGCTTGGTAGTAATAAAATGTGTTTTAATGCTTAAAGAATCATGATGTTTGTATTTTAAGTTTTGCTGAGTTGAGTGTGGATGTTAAAAACATTGTATATTCGAAAGAAGAACAATTGTTTTGATTGTAATCATCTAACAAGTAAGAACACACATCTGACTACACGATTGGTGAAAAGATTATAGAAATATAATCTTATCGCCAAGTTTATCCTTTACACTAATTGCAAAAATAACAATGAGTGTGGCGAAAGTACTAAGAGGTTATCCTTCGCCAACTTGGAGTGCTAGTAAAATGATTAGATATAAATCATATTTTAACTTTATATATTTAGGTCCCAAAAGGCGAGTAAGTATGGCAAAGGTGCCAAGAGGAAGCTCGCCTCAATTAAGAGTTAAAGTATGCTTTGTATCGCCTTAAATCATTAAGCATAGTATATTGCATTTAGATAATTAGACTGTTCCTACATCGTCATGGCTATAATGAGTTCTCTATTCATTTTCCCTCATTTCATCATGTCATCTTGCACCGTCAAAGCACCATAGTGTAAATAGTAGATTAGAAAGTATATAGTTTATATGTCTGTATAGATTAACACATGATTTAGTAGCACAATAGGATAAAGTAGGATCTTAAATTTCATGTTTTTGACCATGGACTTACCAAAAAACATCCATTCACTGGCACTTGGGCGATAGAGAGGAAAACTTACACGATAATGTCTATCTTTAGCGAATTAGCAACACATGAATAAAAGTGCATCTTTTAACGCATATCCCTATGAAGTAGCCTAATAGTCACCCAATTAGAGCTCGTAATGTCAAATTGACGACCATTTTGCATGCATATAAAATAACAATCACAAAACGCTTGATAGCTCTCTCGCTTAGCAAGCTTTCCACCCTTTCCTTACTTGGCCATAACGTCTGTCACCTGGAAGGCAAAACTTTAAAACATAAGTCAAAAGACTTAGTGAGGTTTTAATGAAATCCTTTTGGCGAAATACCTTTTTTAAACATCATCTGTTCACATCAAATCACTTAAACATAACTTTTCACGTAAACATATTTATTGAAAGAAGAAAAATAGAAAGACAAACTATTTTACATGAATACCCCAAGGAGAAAAACCAAGTTGCTATTTTCTTCTTATTTTTATTTATTTTATAATAATACAAGGAACATTTATTTATAGGTTATAGAACCCATAATAAAATAATAAATGGTAACTAGGCCACTATAAAATATTAACAAACTCTCAGGCTTTCAACATACAACAAGTTCGTTAGTTCTAACACTCTCCCTTAAGTTAGGTCATAAATGTCAAAAAGATCCAACTTGCTAACACAAAACTCAAAGCTTTGTCTGAGAAGTCCTTTTGTGAGAATATCAGCAATTTGTTAGGTTGAAGGTATGTAAGGAATGCATATGCTACCAATGTCTAATTTCTCTCTTACTACTCAGCTAGCTTCGGTCCAAGATTCTAAACCACTGTGAAATCAAGGTATGACTGATACTACTAATTCACATATTGATAGTAAAATGAGTGAAAGTGATAGGTCCCAGACAATTATTCCTAAGAACATAGGTGAATAGGATTATGTGATACTGTGTCATTTCAAATAGAGAAGGCAGTGATGGTGGAAATGAGGTAACTGAAACAGTTATGAAGAATAATAGTAGGGAGGATCATTTATAAAATATTAGTAAGTAAGATCCATCTCTTGATCTTCATATTGCACTGAGGAAGGATATCAGGTCTTGCACAAAGCACTCTATTGCTAATTTTGTGTCTTATAAGAACCTGTCTCCTAGATTTAGAGCCTTTACAGCAAGTCTTGACTCTACTGCTATACCTAAAAATATCCATGTTGCCTTTGAATGCCTAGAGTGGAAAACTACAGCCATGGACGAAATGAGAGCCCTAGAAAAGAATAAGACTTGGGAGCTCTGCACTCTACCTAAGAGACACAAGAGTGTGGGATACAAGTGGGTGTTCACTATCAAGTACAAAGCTGGTGGTACTCTTGACAAATATAAGGCTAGATTAGTTGCAAAATGTCACATTCCCTCTTGGACTACCTGCTAGCTTAGATCGAAAGACGGTGTGAAGCTGACAAATAACGCTTTTCTCTACCTATATCTATCGACTCTGCTGAAATCTTTAATCATGATAAACTTGCTAATTTAATATATAAACTATTATACATGCAACATAACACAACAGATCCTAGACTAATTACATACATACATGAAGTGTAACCCACAAATAACTGATTTCACGAGTAAACCTTGAGATATCTTAACCAAAATATAACCAACAAAGGTTTATACAACCGCAGCTCCTAAAGCTTACACAAACTGTAGAGTATCTATATCCCACCAAGATATATACGTCATAACACAACAGACTCTATGCACAACTCTAACCACGTATTGGCAATCGATATTGAAGCTTCAATAGACTAAGGTAGTCTATTAGGCACTGAGAACTTGATCTTTACCTGGAAAGTGGGTAAAACATTTTGTAAGGGTAAGCTATAAAGCTCAGTGAGTCACTCAGTTTAAAACTAGAAATTTACAACTAAGAGCACGTGAAAGCTTACACATATAAATCTATTTATACAAGTCGTGAACATAAACATATAATAGTTAGAATAGCTTTCTCAAATACTCAATATATACGTTATTGAAATCTAGCAAGGCATATTAAGTATATCAAAATATTTTAACTAACATGACAAATCTACGTTGTGTAAGGCACACCCAATACAACAATGTTTACAAGCTCTACGATGTAGTAGGACCTGCCCAGCACTCACGACAACATCGTTGTTACGAAGTACACTCAACGTCAACAACGGAATCTAACCTGTGTGCACATGGTACCATATAGCCTCAGGCTCAACACCTCAGTCATGTAGTTAATAGAAACTTCAGAAAAAAATCATACGAAAACATTAAACATGTCTGCTATCTTTATCTTTCGTAAAGCTCAAGCTTACTTAGATTGTTCGGGAAAAGCTGTAGTTCTTAAAACAAAACTTAGTAACTCATACTCTGTTTGAAATAGAGTGGTTCAAATACTTTCCAGACATTCATTAATCACGTGCTAGTATAAATTTTCATTAAGAAATCTAGTCTAGAAACTCATACTTGAAAATAATCATGGAATTCAAATGATTTTCAAAGCTTGTAAATAAACGTATAGATCAGTGAATCATACTTAATAATTAGGAGAAAATTAAAAAAAAAAGTATTTTCAAAACTGGTTTTGGTTAGTCACAATCTAAGACTAGTTTTCCGATGTGTAAATCCGACCAATTTTCTCTTGCTTGTCAAACAACTAGAATCGAGTATTAGAAACCTAAATATTATGATCTTCAAATATTATACTTGACATGGCTCACTAAGGATAATGCTAAAGAAGTCTATCCTTAAAAAAAATAATCTATACTCTACACAATTCTCAAAATTTTCCACATGCACAACACAAAATTCAAATGATCATAACTCTTCCATTACTAAACCAAAATGAGATTTCTTTATGCCAAAATCTTTATTTTGAGGCCCTATAAAACTTACCTCAAGACATGTAAATCTGATTCCCTGTGTATAATCTCAGGTATCCCTCGAAACTGAACCACTCCAACAATCGCGCGTACCACGACCCCTTTACCTTGTCCCTACAATTTAACTTATTTTTAGCCATTTTGGTTCACGATTTCTTCATAAAAATTGTATTAAATTGAATAATATTTCTAACCATACCAAATAGAGATCCTAACTCCATCCGTACATCCTGAAATACAAAAAAAAAAAAAAACCAGAGACCTCCTGATTTCGCGTGAAAAAAACCACCTGTCCTATTTTCTTTGTTAAAATTCACCCAATGAACATCAGAATTTGATCAAGCTTCCTTCATAAAATTTGTTTAAAAATGAATTAGCTTTTAGCAAATTTAAACCTCACCTCTTAATTCACTTTGTGTAGCTTGCAGTCAAGAAAACATCAAAGGTGTGTTGTGTGAATCAACCTCTGCCAAGGATAAAGCTTTGCTTGCAATGCCCTTCCATTCTTCTATTGGATTTTTTTGTCCTAAAATTTGTAGTTTGTAATCATATTCTGTTCAATAAATTTGTTACTGAGAAATTGAATTTTATAATTTTAAATCCAATATTTTAAGTCTCGAGGCTATTTTTGAGTAAACTTGAACTTTATGTGAAGACATAAACGTGGATCAAGTTCGATTAAATAACCTAAATAGTCTATAGTACATGAATAAATGTTGGACACCTTATTCAGACAAACTATGGATGTGGCCCGCTTTATTGTAAGTACAAACAAGGTGATCTTGAATCGTTCATGTAGAGACATGAAAGTGAGGGCATCCTATGTATAGTGTTTACATAAGACTGAATCGTGAAATAGCCAATTTTTTGTTTTAACACCGTTTACTATTTAAAACTGACTATCTTGATTATTGATAACTTAGGTAACTTAATCTTAATCCTGAGCTAACTATGAACTCCTGTTCACACGAGATTATCCTTAGATATGCATAGGTGAGGGCAGCTCATCAGCGTTGGCCCAATAAGCTTCCCATTTCAATGGTAAGATCAAATGGATAGCTGGGAACATAGGATACAAGATGGAATTCACTAATACCCGCTTTAGGGTTAGTAGATAGGTTGTTCTCTTAAGCACTGAATCCAAGTCTTGAACAAGGGGCCCCACCCTC
>JBBPDI010083985.1:0-13264 GCA_037974545.1 Cucumis variabilis
GTCTGTACATAAAGTTCAAGTCTACATTATAGCCTCGGAACATTAGTTTATTGGCTTTCAGATTATAGTATCAATAATGACTTTAGTGAATGAAATATGATTACAAACTACGAGTTTTAGGACATAAATTCCAACATACACACAGTTAACGAATATTGATTAATGTGGTTAATGAGGTTAGCCAGTTAATCTCATATCGTTGTAGCTTCTAATTTATAGGTCCATTAGGTCTCTTTCCTAGCTCGTAAAGGGTAATGAGATTTATTTATATTGGTTGTAATTTGAAATGTGCAAAATTACCATGGGAATTAGTTTAATGTATAGTGATACATTATAATATAAAGTTTATGATACTATTATATAAATTTAATTTTGGATATGATTCAAAATTAATTTTTGAGAGATAATATATTTGAATGAGTTCAAATATTAAATTAATGTGAATTGGATTCATATTAAAATTATTGGTTATGAGATAGAAACTTATATTTGAATATGATTCAAATTTAATTTGAGTTAAATATAAGATATTTAATTTAGTTATTAATTAATTGGAGAATTAATTAATAGTTCAATTTCATTTAATTAAATTTGATTTAATTAATAAGATCTGAATGAAATATTAATTAAATATGATTTAATTAATATAATTATATAAGATATTGGAAAGATATTCATTCAAATAAGATTTGAAAGAAATATTAGTTAAATATGATTAATTAATTATATTAATATAAATCTATAAGATATTGAAGAGATATGCATTCAAATAAGATTTGAATGTAATATTAATTAAATATGATTTAATTAATTATTAACTAGTTGATTAATTGTTAATTAATTAGTAGATTTGATAAAAAGAATCTCATAATTTTCTCCTACTCCTTTTCCTATTCGAAGAAGGAAAGAGAGTTATAAATATCTGAAACAAAACAGTTTTCTTTAACCAAATTCATCTAGAAAAAGGTCAAGACTTTTTCTCTCTGCAAAAAGAAAAGAATTCTCTCAACTACCTCTAAACATTTTTCCATACCAATTGGTTTCCACAAACCAATCTTATCCCAGAGGATAGGAAGGTCTCCGACGGGTGGTGTCCCCAATTCGGTGATTTGTAGATTTAGAAACGTCATCGAAAGTAAGTTCTCGTATCCTATAAATTAAAAGCATGCTTAGATTTATACTTAGAATTTTGATTCTAAAATTTTGCTAATGTACTGTTATTTTAAGATTCCCAAATTAATTTGAGGAATGGTCCTGTAAAATCTTCCGCTGCCATAGGGCTTTTATCCCTTCAGCCTCTACATACTATTCAGTACTCATCAAACAGATTAGGATGTTAGTTTATTGGATTTAGGTTATTAAGAAAAAACTAATAATATAATCAATAACATTTATTGAAATTATAATAATAACACTTTATTAATAACGGTCAATGGATACAATCTACGAGTTTTATGACATAAATCCCAACACTAATTTGATTGCGAGATGATGGACTGCTACTTTTGGATCAAGTCCTGACATCCCCTTGTATGACCAAGCAAAGATGTCCTTATACTCAATAAGAAAACTAATCTTGTGAGAAATCTTGAATTAAAAATTCCCTCTTAATAAACCATGATTCAACTTCCTTTACTTTCTTTGATTCAATGATAAGATTAGATTCATGCCTAAGCCCATTCCTCACTTCTCTCTTATGATTTCCCTCAAATTGTTTTCAATCCTTTTCTTTTCTTTTGTTACTAATCTCATTCTTTTCAAGCATTACATTCAAGAAAGCATCTATCCGACACTCTCTTGGGTTCGACACCCGTGCTTACACCTATCTACGGTAAAAGTCAAGGGTAAACTACAAATAATTTTTTGTGGAGGTTTAAGTAAGTACCCTTTGCAACCACTTTAATTTTCGAACATAAATGTGTCGATAAGGACCTTACCTGTATATTTTTCATAATTCTTTACTTTTTGAATATCAGTTTTGATCTTGTCAAAAATGTCGTCGTTGCTAGGGAGTGGCACGACATAGTATTTCTTGAATCTTTGCTTACAGTTTTTTTAGTAATTTTAGAAAAGCATATTAGATTTTTAATCTTTCTTTCTTATAAAAAAAAATTGCATTATATTTTCTTTTTCTTTGCTTTCTCTAATGCATGACTAGGTTGTCCAATGCATCTAGATTAGAATATGAAGAAGACATAACCTTGCATGAAAGAAGACTAAGGAAAGAAAAGAAAAAGTTAGTAAGTTCATCCTTAGAGCCTCACATTTTCACATTTGAACCATCCCTTGAAGAACCATTAGAGCCTTCCTTAGAGAACAATTTAAATAATCTAGTGGGAGAAGAGGCACCTGAAAAAACACTTAGGGAATTATATGAACCTGATATCCATCAAAGGTCAATAGGGATAGTGATTCCATTTACCACAACCAATTTTTACCTTAGGTCGAATTTGATCTCAAACTTACCTATCTTTAAAGGATCCAATGGAGAAGACCCACATAAACACCTTAGGGAATTTTCTTGGGCATATGATCTCCTTAGACCTCATGGAGTAACCGAGGAACAATTGAACCTTAGGGCATTTTCCTTTTTCCTTGCGGATTGTGCCAAAAGATGGCTTATAAACCTAGAGCCTCAAACCATCACCACTTAGAAACAACTTAAGAAAAGGTTCTTAGAAAAATTCTTCATAATCACTAGAGCTTAAACGGTCTTAAAAGAAATCTATGGTGCTAAGCAATTTAATAATGAGACTTTATTTGAATATTGGGAGAGGTATAATGAACTTTGTGCTAGGTTGCCTTATAACCAATTAACCGAGAGAGACATTATGCAATATTTCTATTTGGGGTTGTTGCCATCGGTTAGGGACTTCATAGATGCCGCTTCGGGTGGAGCCTTAATTAATAAAACTCCCTCTGAAGCTAGGAGGTTAGTCTCTAGAATGGCAAAAAATTCTTAAAACTTTACTAGTAGTAGTACACTTGATGCAAACTCTTCTTTGTCTTGTGATAACTCTGTTTAAGAGCAAGCAGATCTACTTACTAAAATGTTTACGAGAAGCTCCCCAAAGTAGTTTCATGTGGAGTATGTGGCTTGCTTGGCCACCATAATGACCAATGCCCTGAGATAAAAGAGGTAAATGTCTTAGGAGGATATAGAAGGAACGATTCACAGAGTAATGCTTACAACTCTTGATGGAGGGACGATCCAAGTCTTAGATGGGGCCCTTAAGAACCTAAACACAATAACACTCCTTCTTCATCATCATCATCAAAAGGTTACTTAGAAGAATTGTTTCCAAGTTAGCTTTTAGCTCGAATAGCTTTAGAAATGATTTTGAAAAGAATCTAGCTAAGTTGAGTGAATATACTATTAGTTCAACCGGAGTCATTAAAAATGATATGAAAAACATGAAAGCATCTATCTCAGAGTTAGGAAACAAGTTAGACTAATTAGCAATTCAATTTCTTAGAACGAAAGGGAAAGGAAAATTTCCCGCCCAACCAAACCATGCTAATGTAAGTGACATCACCTTAAGAAGTGGTAAGGTCTTAAATGAAAATGATGATGTTCCTTTACCTCATAATGATCCTACTTTGGAGAGAAATGATTCAAATATCAAAGAAGAAAACAAGGTACATACTAATCCTTCTCTTTCTAATGCTTCTTCTTCTAACAATGATTCAAATAACCATATTGATAATCCTCGACCTCCTTTTCCTTCAAGGTTATCTCAACCAAGAAAAGAACTCAAGAACGATGAAGAACTCCTTGAAGTTTTCAGGAAGGTAGAAGTGAATCTACCCCTCCTGACGGCAATCAAAAGCATAACAAGGTACGCAAAATTTCTTAAGGAGTTATGCAAACACAAGAGGAGAAGGAGAAGCCAAGAAAAGGTAACATTTAGTAAAAATGTCTCGTCACTCATAAAAAAATCTTCCAGAAAAAATGTGTTGATCCGGGTATATTTTCACTTTCTTGCACTATAGGAAATAGAGACATATCTAGTGCCATGCTTGATTTAGGTGCTTCCATTAATGTCATGCCACTTAGTGTTTTCAAAGACTTAGGATTGAATGGACTTGAAAGGACTAACATTTGTATTCAACTTGCCGATAGGTCTTTTATTTTGCCATTAGGAGTTGTAGAAAATGTCCTAGTTAAGGTAGGAAATCTAATATTCTCCACCGATTTTTACATAATTGAAATGTACAATAAATTTGCACCAATGTCTCCTACCATACTTTTAAGAAGACCATTTTTGAAACCGTTAAAGCCATAATTAATGTTGATAAAGGTCTTCTTAGTTTTGAGTTTGATGGTGATGTTATGTCTTTCAATATTTTTTGTAATATAAAGTCCTCTAATGATCATGTTTCATTGTGTGCACTTGATACTTTAGAATCATTAGAAATATTAGAAAGAGCATGATAAATTCAATGAGCTTATAGATCAAGCAACTCTAGAATATGTTGATGATGAGTTTACTAAGGAGAAACCTAGTGATGATGATCTTTCAATCTTCCTTGACTCTGTTACTAGTATAAATGATGAGCATGGTTTAGTTGATAATGTTACAACACATGAACAACATGCTTTAAGTAATAGTTTTGCATCTAGTAATGAACTTGATCTAGGAAGAGGCATAAAGGATGATGATGAACAAATTTTGAAAAACATAGGCATTGATAATGAACATGACTCAAGCATCCACATAGAAAAATTTTAAAAAGAGATGTTTAGCAAATGATCATTGTGAAGTTTATTTGCATAAAGAATGTGAAAATTCTAATTCTAATGAATTTACTTTACCCTTGCTGGAAAATAGGATAGAACTTAAGGTTCTCCTTCTCATCTCAAATATGTGTTCTTAGGAGAAAATAATGCATATCCTGTCATAATATTAAAGGAGCTTACCAAAGAACAAGAAGCAAGGTTGCTTGAAACCTTAAAAAGACATAAGCAAGTCATTGGTTGGAGTCTTAAAGACTTGAAAGGTATTAGTCCATCCTTTTGCACACACCGTATCCATCTTGAGGAAGGGGCAAACAACAAAGTTCAATCGCAAAGACGCCTCAATCCTACCTTTGAGGCTGGGCGCACGCGAGTAAGGGGCTGAAATGTGTCAATCTTCTTCAATATTTACCAAAATACCCCCTTATGTTTAATTTTTTCTTTTTTCTTCATTTGAACTCCGAATTAGGTGATTTTCATGTCGTTGGATTCATATTGAAGTCTGCTTTCATATTCGGCATAAAAATATAAAAATAGTGAATATATGTGTGATAAGGATTGAGAATAGGCTATCTTTAAACGGGTCAATATTTCCCTCACAAAAACTAATATTAGTTACCCACATCTTTACGAGAGAGAGATGCACTAATGAAAGTTAAGCGCGATTCCTGTATTATACCAAGACTTACATCTTTTAGCTTATCTATGGTAAATTAGCCACCATCCTTTAAACTCGTTGTGGCATTTTCTAAATATTTTTCAAGAGTTTCAATCTTGAGTTCTTTAATGATGGTGATGTGATGACATGAAGTTTCACCTTCTCTTTGTTCTGAGCCTTCCTTTTTAGGATTAGTTACTATGAATTTCTTCTGCTCCCTTTGCCTTACATGGAAACCTCTTACCAGGGAAATTCTCAAAACTTTTATGGATAATGTGGCATCAAACAGATGTGCAAGATGTTGATTCCTTCTTTCTTGTACCTATGCTGGAACTAGTGTTGACATGAGGGCTTCTATACCTAAGATGATCAAAACTTGGTGCACTGGCTACTTGTACATTTTCGTGTTAGCCAAGCCTAGCCATTCAAAGGTTGACAGTCTTGTAGCCACTGAGCGCTTACATATGTTTTCCTCTTTTCTAAAGGGCGTAGTTTAATCTTCGAAAGGTCGAACGCCAGACAAGACTAGGCTCTGGCTAGTGACTTTTTCTTTGTACTTCTGTCATGCTTAGCCTTTCAAATACTAGGGTGAGTGAAACGAGGGGTTTAATTCATTCAAATGCTAAGGTTCTCTGATTACACCTATTTTTTCTTCCGTACTATCGACCTCCTCTATAGTTATATGTTGTTGTTAACCACTTTTTCTTTTCCTATTCTAGTTACATGGATCAACACTAGCGACTTGTATTCGAGTCCTTTTCTTAACTCTTATAACATGTCCTTCCTGTAAAAGATTCTTTTGGGTTGAGGAGAGCTTAGGTTGTTAATGATTTTTCAAGCTTTTGAACTCAGCGTCAGCTATAAAGTCATAACATGCTTTTGCCATCAATTTGTCAGCCTTGAGGTCGAATCCATCTTTCATTTGTCTTTGTGGCAAGTTTGCTTCTGTCAAGTCTAACTTTATCTTTTGCTTCATTATCTTAGTCAACAGTATAGTAAAGCTTTCTTTTAAGACTTCGATGTCACCAACCTTCAAGCCTTTTGGGGACTCCACGAATGGTGACTCACCTTTCTTGCGCCTCAACAAAGGGACATAGTGCAAGACTAGTGGGTTTGAAGCCTTTTCATCTTTCAAGATCATACTCTTGATGGTGCCAACGGATGCCTCACCCTTTTTAGAGTTAAAGGTTTATGTAGCTTTATGTGGTTCCTTTCTTATGCTTGCAAGTGTCTTCAATTGTAAATTATCTTCTCTTTTTATAACAAAAATTTCTGCAAGCATAGCTTTTGAGATATTATCATTTTTCAAATAAAACTTTGCATCTACAAAATGAGACTTAGCCTCTAAGAACGGGTTAGAGTCGGCTTTAACCTTCTTTACATCATCTTGATAAAATTTGAAGTATTGATGAACTGTCAAAGTTACTACTCCATTTCCATTAATCCAAGGACAACCTAGTAACAACTTGTAAGTGGTCGTTGAGTCTATGACATGAAATAACTCACTGACCTTTAGGTTGTCAGTTATAAGTTCCAAGCGTATCATGCCTATTGTTTTTTTTACTACTCTTGTTGAAACCTTGGATTACTAACTTGCTATTTAATGGTTCGATCCATCCATCAAGATGTCTAATTGCCTCATAGTTGGCTTCGACATTATGTTGACAACTGATCCATTATCAATGAGAATCTGATAGATTCTATGTCTCGAACATATCCAAAAACATACAAGGGTTTATTATAAAGTTTGGATCCCAACAGAAAATTCTCATCTGAAGCCCATAGACATACAATAAGAAGCACTCTCGTGTGTCACAGACGTTAGAGCACTTAGACTTAATGCTTGTAACACCCCAAAAATTTGAGGTATATCTCCAACCTAATTTTTTTTGTGTTATTTTGTTCGAGTTTGGTGAGAAAAGAGAAAGAATGTTATTTTTTAAGGAAAAGGAAAGGAAAATAATAATGTTAATAGAAATAATAATATATAATAATATATTATTATTATTCCTTCTCCTTGTGTGTGCCCTCACCATTTACCATTCTTCCTCATCTGCTTTAAAATCGAACAATCGTCGACCTTATGAGTTCTTCAATCAATTCCTGTTGCGTCTGTCCTCCGTCTCAGTCTCGTTTCACTGCCACTTTCGTTCAGACCCCTGTTTATCGTTAGCCAAATCATCGAACGAGTCGAGATACTTTGTTTCATTTGACTACTATGCACCGTTGAGCCTGATCTTTTTTAATTCAGACTTATTTCTATCTACCTTTAGCATAGTCTAGTCGGAGTTTCCTTCCTTCTGCGTTCCGTTGTAGCAAGTCGTGCAATTTCAAGGTAGAGATTTGTAGTTTCGTCTTCTGCCCGAGTCGAGATTTCCTCCAAATCCAAGTCAAAATGTTTGTATAAGACATCTCTCTATCTTGAGCCATGCATGCGTCAGTCACCAGCCATTCAAGCAGATCGTTTGTCTCCTTTTCCTTCATGAGCCAAGCCCTCTCCTAAGCTAAGTTGTCGAGCCACTATCGCTCTTTTGAGTTAAGTTGAACCATTTTGGTATTTTGGGTTAATAATTTGGTAAAATTCTTGGATAGTAGCCAATTGTCAATTATATGAATTAAAATTACTTAAATCTCCCTTATTGTTTAGGAACCATTTAATTGGGAAATTCTTGACTGTTAGTTAGAGAGCAAATTTTAGCTAACCTCGAGCTAAGGAATTTCTACTACTGGACCTTATATTGAAGTTGGAATGTACTGTATGAGATGGTTTGACTGTTATATGTAGTTTAAAATGTATTGATGGCTTGCACTATTAACTGAACTGAGATATAAATTAACGTACTTATTTTGACTAGTTATATGTAGAGATAGAGTGATGTTGATACTTTTAATTGTGCTTTGATGTGACTGTCTTGGACTATTTAGACTGGATTGAGGGGAAACTGTTAGCTTTAGCTATAGAGTAAGGTACCTTGCAGACATGGTGTTCTATGGGATCGCCACATGTTATGCATCCTTCAGGATCACTAAACTCATATATGCATCCTTCAGGATCACTAGACTGATATGTGCATCCTACGGAATCACTAGACTGACATGTATCCTATAGAATCCTGGATTGTTATGACGCAGAAAACCTCCAGTAGTGGGTCTTTTATTGGATATATTTTATACTCACCCTTTTCATGTTTAACTTTTTTAAGCAAAGATAATACGAGAGGTAGACCGACATGGGACATGAAGGATTCGTGACCGCCATACAAAAATATTTTAAAAATACTTATACTTAGTGTTTTAATGTTTTACCATTTCTCATAGGTTTTGATGATTGAAATGAGTTTCATGTTTAGAACAAATATTTATTTTGGGTGACTTGAAAAACGATACTTTTTTTTAAAAATAGGGCCCGAATAAAGTTTCTTTGATTTTTATCTGTTTTTAAACAGATTTTACGATCTTTTTTGTTTAAACAAAGTGTCTTTGTGTTAAAATAATGATGTCACACCCCACCCCAGGCACCTGTTTACTAGGCCCAAGACGTGGCGTGATGTCAGCCGAAGCCATTCACCTCTAGAAGAACTTCAACTGACACATGACATAAACACTTACAAAACTTATAAACAGCAGAAGTCTTTCATTAAAATAAATAGTTATATTATACTTTGAAATCCGTAGTGCAACCCATAGGAAATCTTTCTAAAATGTATCGTGGAAAATGAACAAATATGAAGTTATAAATATTTGAACAATCACAATACTACTTTTAACAAAACAATCTCCTTGCATATCGAAAACTAAGTTGGCCTGGTAGTAGTAAGTTCAGCATACGCAGATCCACAATCTGTACCTGAAAATAGGGAAAACATTTTTGAAAGGTTGAGTCAAAAAATTTAGTGAACAAAATTTTTATAAAATAGGTTTTCATAAACATTTTAATATAAAATTGAAGCTTGAATACATTTATCAGTAAACAATCATAACATAAAACTTGAAACATTTGCATAGTATTTCAAAGACAATCGTTCATATTCACAGTTAGTATTTACCCCTTTATTCGAAGACAAAACTGAACAGTTGACGGGTAGCTAACCCTCCTCCTTTAAGACATAACAATATACCTTTCCTGATGGCCCCTAAACTATAGGCTCGTCAACCCTACCATCAGTATGAAGTTAACCACATCTATACAATAGGTCTAATGAAATATTTAGACATGGATAAAAACATTTGAAAACATTGAAATATTTCCTTGAAAGTTTTGAAATATTTCCTTGATCATGAAATCATTCAAACATGGGATAACTTGAATAACAGTTAATAAGCATTTGTCATAAAACATAACTTGAAATCATGTTGATCAATAACATTTAGAAATCGATGTGTTACTCATTGTCACTTTAAAGAGTCTTGGTCATGAAATTCCTCTCAAGCTTCCTTGATCTGGAAAAAAAAATCATATTTAATCCTTAATTAATCTCCTGAACATGGAAATATCCAAATCTTCCCTTATATTTCCCAAAAATATCAAAACAACCCAAAATAGCTTATCGTGCCCAATCACATTGTGGATAGGGCTGGTCATGCGAGCATGGCCTTGAGCCTTGCCTTGTGCTAACCTTGCTGAGGTGGGCCACACGCCATGTGCTAACTCTCAATGGGGTTGTCATGTGTTACAATCATAGCCTTTTAACCTTGGGACTGACGATTATGCAGCACTTGTTCTAACTCGATGAACAAGTCAGTCGATCAAAATTCAAAAGTCACGAACAAAGTTGACGTATGATGTAACCTTTGTTCGTGTTATTGAAAAAATTATTTATAAAACCTGAGAAAGAAAGAAATACATTGAAATCGACGTTACAATATGCATTGAAGACTGTCAGTTGCAGGGAAAAATGTTTGCTTCCAAAGACTGCGACAATGTTTGGGCGGGGATTCAACTACTATGCCTCCCCTATAGTCCATTTTGAACATTTTCAGTTGTGGTAGACTTGCATATGAAAATGCTGAAATATCACTTCCAAGCTTTATGGCTTAAAATGAAAAGCAACTAGCGAAACTAAATACAAAACATAAAGATAAGATAAATTGGGGGTATTAGGGCATACGACCATAGGCAAACACCACCTTGACAAGTATGACCATGACATTCTCCCTTACTTAAACAGTTGACGTCCCTATCGACTAGCAAAGATGGAATTCTTCGATCTTCTACTTTCACGCTTCAAGGCCTTTGGTACGTCTTCAACTTGTTTCTTCCACTTCGCTATGAATTTGTGTATCCTCCTTATGGGTCTTTTACCTTTTCTCACTTTCTTAGCAAGGACTTCTTCCACTTCTGCTAGTCTCTCGTATCTTCTTATGAGGTGGTGATCATTGTATCTTCAAAATCGAGTCTGTTCAAGTCACAATTTAAAAAGGACCTTATCTCCCACATGAAAGTTAAGGGGGCGACACTTCTTATCTGCCACTTTTTTTTTATCATTTTGAGGCTTCCTCTAGACTGGTCCAAGTGATGTTTGATTTTCGCTTCCACTTCTTGGTAATATTGCGAGTCAGAGGACTTTTCCCAACATATAGGGGATCAACACTGCATAATAGTACAGGTTGTCCACCATAAATAATTTTGAACGTCTTTTACCCGTTCACGAACTCATCTTAGCGCTAACACATGATAGGGTCACCTTCAACAACTAGATCCCACTCTTTTGTTCTGTCTTACTGGCTTTATCCAAACTCACACCATCCTGAGCGACAAAGTTTTTCTGCAAGGATTCCTTCGATGTTTCCTGCATTAGGCCATCTATTTGACATGTTATACGAGTCAACATGCAGGAAATCACATGATCATATCTCTTACTAAGGGCATGAGCTGCTCGGTTACTCGCTCCTTTCTTTTATTTTGACTCAAAATCACATTCAAGTAAGTCTCTCTACCAGCTTACCTAATTCAAAGCTAGTTTTGGCTGAGTATTGAAGTGGCTGATAACAATGTTGTTCGTCTCTCTGACATAAGTAGATCCTTGTGAATACTATCTCCAATCCCTTAGACTGTGTACCATGGCAAGAATTTCTTCTTCAAATATCGAATAACTTTTTTCTATGGTACTCGTTTCCAATTCATCGATGCGATAGGGTGTCTGTTTTGTACAAGAACACCATCCAACGCATAATCAGATGCATTTGTGTGACTTTCAACAAGCTGGGTTACATCCACAAACCCAAGAGCTGGTCCTTTCCTCAAGGCTTGTTTCAACACACGGTTGTCGACACACAACCGAAAATTTACATTCTCTTTTTCTCGTAAAAAGACTTAGGTTTTGTACGGATCTTTTGCAGGTTTGATGAATCCTCACTCAACAATCCCTTCGACTGTCTCTAAATTTTAGGTAACTCCAGTGGCACCATAAGACAAGCATTCTTCGAGGGCGATTTTAACTTAGGTAAACTATCAAGCATCCAATCATAATACTTCTTTACAACACACATTGTGTCTTGGCAAACTGTCTCCTTCAGTCTATCTGAAGGTTCAGGCGGGATGGCTCTGGACGTTGTTCCATCTCGAGTAAGGCCTCTTCCAATTGCATGGCTGATATCATTCTCAATCCCTTGGGTTGGCAAAGGTTTATCAGAACCACGATGGGGCAGACCCAGTGATCACTAGATAGTTGGCTGAAGATATTAGAATCATTTGATGTTCAAGGGGGAATTCCATTCTGAGTACTATGCATCAAAGTCATTGATACATACAGCTACAAAGTCTACGGGACCACTCCATTCTTCCAACTGTATCATTGCTCGTTTCACTAGTCCGATGATGGGTAGAGCTAAAGAGTTCACGACCTTAATTTTCCTGTATCTTTCTTCCAATGAAGGTTCAACCATTTGGCTTCTGCCACCCTTATGAAACTGTGAGTTGCACCAAAGTCAACCATAGTGCTCTTCGCTTGCCAAGGGTTAACATACATTAGACCCCATTTTGCATGTCTACTTGTCTCCCCCACTTTCTTTTGGAGAGATGACAAGAATCTCATGGCCCACACTCTAAGATTCTCAACTTTCTCTTCTTGATCAACTTTTCTTTCTGGTTGCCTCAACTTGTCATTTGAGTCTAAGGCTAAAGAGGCCTGAAAGGCATAAAAGATCGATTTATTCGAACATTCCTTAGCTCGATGATTCCCATTACATATGTAGCAACTAAGAGGATGATTTGATGTATTCGAATTATTGTGTCCTTGCCAAGGGTTTCACGTGTTGGGTTGAAAAGGCTTGTGATCTCCACCAGGATGTCTGTCTCTGTCGGCAGCTTTGGGAGAATTCGGTCAGCTAATTCTATTTCTTCTAGGTGAAGAACTTTGGTGACGTCTTGTTGAAGGGATAAAAGTCCTATGACAGCAAAAGATTTTACAAGGTCATTCCTCAAATTAATTTGGGATTCTTAAAATACCAGTATATTGGCAAAATTAGAATCAAAATTATAAATAAATTCTAAGCATGCTTTTAAGTTATAGGATATGAGAACTTATTTTCAATGACGTCTTTGAATCTATAATTCAATCTCAAATTGGGACACCACCCGTTGAAGACTTTCCTATCCTCAGAGATGAGATTGGTTTGTGGGAACCAATTGACATGGAAAAAAGTTGAGATATTTGAAAGAATTTTTTTGTTTGTCTTTTGCAGAGAGAAAAAAACTTTACTTTTTTTTTATTGATTAATTGGTTAAAGAAAACTGTTTTCTTTCAGATATTTATAACTCTTTTTCCTTCTTGGAATAGAAAAAGGAGTAGTAGAGAATCATGAGATTCTTTTACTAAATCTACTAATTAATTAACAATTAATCAATTAGTTAATAATTAATTAAATCA
>JBBPDI010083997.1:0-13259 GCA_037974545.1 Cucumis variabilis
ACACGGTTCAACACAAAGTTTAGTTTCAAATACTCTGACCATGTTTATCCAACTGTAATCAAACCAAAATTGATGTAGTATTTGTAGTAGAATTTCTGTTGTTGCACTTTGATGAAACTAAACGTAGTATGAAGGAAACTTACAAAACAGAAATATGTTAATAAACTGGAGGAGTCGTGGATCTTGGTCACTTTAAGACGTTTAGAGACTCTACTCGGATGTGCAAACATATATCACGTGTCTTGTCATCACTCTATAAATACTTGTTTGCTTAAAAAACTAAAAGAAAACAAAATTTACTCGGAAAAGTAGAAGTAAATAGAATGGGAGAAAGGGGAAGCTGTGAGAGAGATAGAAGATGTTGGAATGTTTGTTGTGTTCTCAAATGAGAAGTTAGGTGAGTAAATATAGTTGGGGGGGGGGGGAGGGAGGATACAACGATTGTGTAATAATGATGCCGATTCGACGGAACGGACGACGGGGCACGTGTGTGGAGATGTCGACAAATCCATTTTTGCTTATCTCCTCCCTCTTGGGGCCCAAACCCATAAGTGAATGTGTGAGTATTTAAAGGGGCTTCAACAATGTGGGAATGCCTACTTTAAATGAAACAGTAATATAATTTTTGCTTAAGGACAACAAGCTTCGACATCTGTTGTCCACACACTTATTCACTTTTTTAGGATAAAAATGATAGAAGTCACTCGCTAAGGCAAGAAAACTCTTCCTTGTGTGTGTTAGCCACATCCTTGCTACTTACCCTCTCGGGTAGTTGGTGACATACACTAGCCAAGTGATAAAAATAGCTTGGCTAACACAATTAGAATTATAAATAAAACTTCTTATCAAGCATGCATCATAAACCTAAACTACAAATAACATAAAGACAAATGAATAATACATAGATAGATAGATTGAAAAGGGCATAAGTATGCATTTTGTATTAAAGAATGTAGGCCTTCAACCACTGTAGAATATGAACAACATACAATGTAAAGAAATACAAAAATGAAAAGGAAGGAAAAGGTATTACAAGTTAGGGGGAGACAAGAATGGAATTTTTTTTTGCTCAAATTACAGGCTTTCACTCTACAAATTGATCAGAGAAGATGTAGATGTGCTTTGTAGATGGTGGCAAGGCTAATACTTGCCACCAACTATCTAGGTTTCTACCCACCTCTTCAAACGAGGGAATAGTTGCCCGTTCAAGCGTCTGGTCGGTCCATTTAGACGTCTGAACGCTTTTTTTTATGGTGATAGAGCTCTTTATATAGAACATATTTCGATGAAAAATCTATCTTTCTGACCATGTCAGCGTCAAAAAAGCTGTCCTTTTTGTTAAGTCACATCACTCCATCTGCCACTTTTGTCTTCTAGCAAACCTCTTCTCTCGTGGTGATTTGGTCTTTTCGTCTTATCTTTGTTCGAGTTTCTCTGCGATTTGCTAGCTTATGTATTTACAACATAAACTACTTGTTTTAGCACACTTACCACACATTTTGATCCCATTATTCTAGCTAAAAGTCCATTATAACTTATATTTCTACAAGTTATCAATCATTACTCTTTCTACAGCATTCCAATCTTCTAGACTAGGTCTGCTAGTAAACCTACATAACAACCCTACAACATAAGCTATATCTGGCTTAGTGTAGTCAACAACATATCTTAGATTGCCTATGATGCTCGCATACTCAGATTGATTAACATTGTCTCCAATATTCTCGAACAACTTAACATTAGGATCATAGAGTGTACATGTTAGTTTGCTATCAAAGTAGCTGTATTTCTTTAAAGATCTCCATGTAATAAGATTGATCAAAAGAAATTCCCTTTTCAGTTTTAGCGATTTTAATTCCTAGTGATTTTAATAACATTAGGATCATAGAGTGTACATGTCGGTTTGCTATTAATTTTATGCACTATTTTCCATGTTACATCATTTATGACATGCAAATTTGATCTAAAGATTAACATGTCATCTACATGTAAGCATATGATAGTGCATAACATTCTCAAACTTAGAGTAAATGTATTTATCACTCTCATTTATTTTGAATTCTTTAGACATGATTAGATTTATCAAACTTTTTATGCCATTTCTTAAGAGCTTGTTTTAGGCCATAGAGGGATTTATCTGCTTACAAAATTTAGATTCTTAACTATGAACTATGAAACCTTCAGGTTTTTCTGCATAGATCTCTTATTCTAAATCACCGTTTAGTAATGCAGTCTTAACATCCATATGATGTACTAAGAGATTTTTTAGGGGAGCTATAGAAATCAACACTCTAATTGAGGTTATTCTAATAATTGGAGAGAAGGGGTAAAAAAAGTCTATATTTTCCCTTTGTCTAAAACCTTTTGCTACTAGTCTAGCTGTCACACCCCGTTTTGAGACACGACATGAAGTCAGCCGAATTCATTCACCTCTTGAACAACCTCAACTGATACATGACTTGAAAACATGAAACAATTAATAGCGGAAGTCTTTTAAACTTGAAATACTTAAAACCGTAGTGTGACCCATTTAAAATTTTTATTGAAACCAAGTGAAAAATATACCAAACGTAAAAGTATAAACTCTTGAATAACAACAACAATATTTTAAAGTAAACCAATTCCCTTTTATGATTGAAAACCAAGTTGGCCGAGTAGAAGTATGTTTAGAACGCGAAGATCCACAATCTGTACTTGGAAAGTGGAAAAACATTTTTGAAAGGGTAAGTCGAAATACTTAGTGAGCAACGGTTTTATAAAACAGGTTTTTATAAAACATTTTAGTATAAAACTGGAGCTTGAATATATTTGTAAGTAAATAATCATAACATGAAACTTGAACATTTGCATAACTTTACGAGACAATCCTCCATAGCCACGAACAATATTTACCCCTTCGTCTGAAGATGGAACAGTCGATGAGTAGTTACCCTCCTCCTTTAAGGCATAATAATATACCCTTCTTCATGACCCATAGTTAAAAATAGGTTTGTCAACAGTACCATCAGAATGAAGTTAACCACATGTATACAATAGGTCTCATGAAATATTTGGACATGACACAAAAACATTTGAAAACATGAAATATTTCCTTGAAAGTATTTGAAATATTTTCTTGAATCATGAAATCATAACATACCTTGAAATATTATTTTAGTAAACATTTATCAAGAACATGGCTTGTATAAGAACTTGAGATCATGTAAATCATTTTACTTATAAATCTTGAAATCATGTTCAATAAATACTTTGGAAATCATGGTATTACTCACAAGCTATTGCTTGTAGAGCTTGAAAACATATTTCATAAATAATGATTTAAAACATGGTGTTACTCACACTACTTGAATAGCCTTGGTCTTGAGAATTCCTTCCAATTCTCCTTGTCCTGAAAAAAATTCATATTTATTATTTATTTAGTCCCTTGAACATGAAGGTATCCAAAAGATCCTTAAAAAATTCTAAAAAATATCAAAACAACCCAACTTGAAAACAACCAATCGGAGTCCAATGTCATGGTGTAGGAGCTGGTCGCGAGCGCATGGCCTAACGACCTTGTGAGTGCTAACATCACAGTGGGGCACGTGTGCCACATGCTAACCTCAAAAGAGGTTGCCACACGCATGCTTGACGTCTACCTAGTGCCCATCGCCTGCCTAGCACATGCGTTGGTGCTCTTTGCCCACCATGCCCGCGCCAATCTCTTACGGTAGTGTCATACGCTTATCTTGAGCGCGCACTTTGTCGCTCGGCTGTGTCATGACCTTGTCATGTGAGTGCAACCTAACTCAAAATAACCTCTAAAAAGAAAAGGCATGCTCAACTCATCCATACATGCATGACTCACGGCCACTACCCAGTCACTGTTTAAACTTTCAGAAACATGAATCATCTTTGAAAAATCATAATTTAAAATACATAACTTTTTTGACTAAACTTCCTTCTACAAAGTTGCTCAAAATGAGTTAACCTTCGTACCGCAAAATTTCAGAATCAAATTCCACGTATCAAGTTCTATAGTTTACTTGGAATGTACCTTTCTTAGATTCATCCGAAAAATGATCTTTTGACCTTCTCTTGATCAAAATGAAAAATTCCTTGAATCTAAATCACACAACAACCCTCACTCACAAACTAGACTCAATTTCCAAATTTTGAAGACTAATTTAAGTTATTTTGCACAAGTAAGTTGTGCGAAATTGATTCCTAAAGCTGACATATTTATAGAGTCCCATGCATGCGATTAAGGTGACATTTAATCCCTGATTAGACTCACCTCTTAACCTAGTAATTTTACCTAATCAATTCCTCCTTATCCTACTTGACGAAAAATGCATATTGGCATAGTTGTGACACTTAGACTTACATTTGACCGAATGCTCACATTATACCACGCACATGTCCAACTCATATGACTAACCTCCATGACTTTGTCGCATGGCTTGGCCGCATAGCCCTCTCAACGCCTAGCTTGGCAGTCTAGCCTTACATAATACTCCTCCTCGCCAAGCTAACCTCTCAACTTTCTTCGTGTGGCCCTTGGCCGCCCAATGCCAATCCTAAACGCCTAGTCCTTTGCCTTGCCGCCTAGATAGCCTCTTTGGTGGTTATCTCACCTAGCCACACACCTAGCAAGCTTCAATGCCTAATCATTTCAACACCACACCTTGTCTCAGAGGTTCTTCATGCCTTCTTCTCGCCTAGGCCATTTCCAATGCCAACATTTAGCCAAATAACCTCTAAAGACAAGTTTCTTGCCTAGTGACACTTCTTTGGAGGTTCTTTTCTCCTTGGCCATCTACTTCATGTCCAAATGCCCATTCTTAGAGGTTCTCAAATCCTACTTTGCTGCCCATGACACTCACTTAGAGGTTCTCTTGGCCTTCCTTGCTGCCCGTGCTAACCTCTAAAGACAAAATCACTTCTTTTTGACACTTAGAAAAAAATTTTCAACTTTTTTCTTTTTCTTAAAAAATTAAACCTAACTTCTTAAGCTTCCAAGAATTTTATTCTCTTTTCGTATAAATTTCATTTTCTCTTGTCCTTGACTAATCTTAACAAATCCAAAGGTTAAAGAAATTTTGATTTTCACACTAGTTTTGTACTTATCTACTGATCCTTCAGGTTTGAGTTTCTTTCTCAAAACCCATTTATAGCCTATTGCTTTGTAGGCAGAGGGTAGGTTAACTAGGTGCCAAGTCCCATTTGATTCAAGAGAGTCCATTTCATCACTGATAACTTCTTGCTATAAGTTGGCATCTATTGAGGATAAGGCTTCTGTTAGATCTTTAGGATCTTCTACATTATACATTTCGAAGTTTTCTTCAAAGTCTTTTATGGTTCTCACTCTCATGCTTCTTCTAAGTTTAAGATGTACTTCCTTATCTTGGGTTTGGATCCTAACTGAAAGTAAGCTACTAAAACTTGAGCCCCCAATAGTTTGACTATTTAGATCCCCACTATTTCTATATTTAAAAGAAAATCTATCTTCAAAGAAGTCTTAATTGTTTGATTCTATGATAATTACCTTATTTTCTAAGTCACAGAACCTATAGGCTTTACTATTTTCAATATATCCTGTAAAAACACACTCATAGGCTTTCCTAGCTAGTTTTCTTCTCTTAAGATTAGGAATTCTAACATAAGCTAGCAACCCTAAGTTCTGAGATAAGACAGGTTTGATATTTTTTCTTAAGGACTTCGTAAGATGAAGTTGTTTTGTTTGATTTAGGAATCCTATTAAGGACATAAGGACATAATTAACTGTCTTAATTATTTCACCTTACCAAGATGGTGCTACTCCTGAGTGAAACAAGATAGCAACTACTAACTCAGTTAAAGATCTATTATTCCTTTAAGCTTTTCCATTCATTTCAGGAGAATAAGGTACCATTTTTTCATGTATTGTTCTTTTTGAGTTATAAAACTAATTAAAAGAAACTAAATCATATTCAGTTCCTCTATCACTACGAAGTCTCTTAATTCTTTTATTAAACTGATTTTCTACTTCAGTTACAAACACTTTAAACATGTGAAAATCATCACTTTTATTTTTAAGTAAATAAATAAAAGTAAAATTAGAACAATCATCTATAAAGGTTATCCTAATTACAGATTTATGCAAAGTCTTAGTTATCTTAACTTGACTACAACATGCACATTTTTCAAATTCATGCAAAGATAACTTAGAAATCAGGTTTAACCTACAAATGGTGCTGATTAATCTTTTATTAATTACATGATATATATAAGACAACATGTAAGAAGAAGGAAAATTTCTTATTCATTTCTCAGTTTGATATAAACATGCCATCATTTGCATATCCCTTTCCCACAAATACATTGTTTTTAGTTAAGGTAAAGAAATATGATCCTATTATTTGAGTGAAGCCCGCTTTGTTGAGGAGATAGCCCAAAATCAGGTTCTTCCAATTTTCATGAGTGTGTAGGACTTCCTTCAGGATGTGTGTCTTGCCACATGTGAACTTCAGTTCCACTTCCCCGATGCCAACTACTTTAGTGGTGTGATGATCCTTAGAAGGATATTCCTATCCTTAGTTTCTTCGTTATATTTTTTAATAAATTAATGTCATGATAGACAAGGCCTGATGAAAAATTATCTAGCCACCAACCTTTAGACCCCCTGGTCACATTTATCTCTCTGATCATAACTACTAAATCCTTTCCTTTCAAGTTAGCTTGCATAGCAGGACAATTCTTGTTTCTATAATTTTTTGTGAAGTGTTCAGGTTTATTACAATTATAGCACACAATATGTATCATACTTCTGGATTTAGGTTTGTGAGATTTCTTCTAGTTGTTGGAACCTTGGTTTTGAACCTTTACTTTGTTTCCCTTTGGTTCTAGGTCTGATTTCAGAACAACAATGGACTTCTTTTTTATGACAATGTTCACCTCCTTCTTTTGGTCATGCTTATGGGCCTCCTCCTCAATCCTTAGCCGAGTGATCAAACTCTCCAGTGAGAACTTCTTTATCTTGTGCCTTAGAGTATTCTTAAAGTCTTTCCACAATGAAGGAAATTAAACTTGTCAATAATAACAACAACTTGAAATTGCTCGTTAAGTGACATACCTTTACTAATTATCTCATGAACAATTTTTTGCAACTCATGTGATTGGGCCTCCACGGATCTATCATGAATCATTTGGTACCTTACATACCAAATTATTGCATACTTCTTGAGTCCAACTTCTTTGGTGTCCTACTTCTTTTGTAATGCATTCCAGACTTCTTTCGCGGTGGACATGGTATTGTAGTAATCATAAAGTTCATCAGTAAGTCCATTCATAATTAGATTCTTACATATAAAGTTTGATTCTGTCCATGCAACATGGTTTCTAATCTCCTCCTCAATTGGATTTTCGGCTAGAACCGTCGGTTCTTCAGTAGTGCAAGCAGTTAGAAAGAACAACATCTTTTGTTTCCAACGCTTGAAATGTGCTCATTCAAAGTGGAATGGTCGGTTGAGATCAGAGATCCTCATGTCACCTGAATTATACTAATCATTGCAGCAGAAGAAACATTTTAAAATTGTTGTTGCACTTCGGTGGAGCTAAGCATCGTAGGAAGAAAACTAGATAAACAGAAATACGTTAATAAACTTGTTGAGTCGTGGATCTCGCTCTCTTTAATAAGTTTGCAGCTCTGCTTGGATGTGCAAACAGATATCACGTGCACCATTGTCACTAAGATAAAATAGCCTCTAATTAGATATCACGTGCACCATTGTCACCATTGTTTATAGTTTGATAACTACAAGAAAAATAGCTTACGATGATAATTAAAATATGTAATATTTAAAATTTTTTATAGTTTTTTTTTCAGTCATTGTATCGCCTGTCAAGGAAAGATTATCCACGACAGTTTGGAAAAATTGTCACAATAAGTGTTTTCATGACAAAAAATAAATGTCACATATGCAATATTATTGACAGATAATAAATATCATTATTTTATATTTTATGACAATAACTAATTGTCATCAATTCACATATATTATAGTACTTATCTGTCATTATTTGCATATTGATGACAATTATAAAATATCACGAGAATTCATATATTTTGATATTTTTTTACTGTCAAGAATATGCCAATCATGACGATTATTAAATATCAATAAAACACCAGCATGACTATAATTGATTGTTAAGAATACTTTTGCCTCCACAATTTTTTTTCTTAAAAAATCGAATGTCATATACTCCACTGTTACTACATTTTTTTCTTGCCCTATTTTTCTTGATAGTTCCTATTTTTCTTGTTGCTCTGCCATTACACAGATCAGTTCAATCACAAAGTAGTATACAACACACCTATATAAAAACAAGCAGTCAACGCTTTAATATATATATGCATCATACACTTTGTAATATTTGTACAAATGTTGGTAATGAAGGAAAGAGACATACACAGCGAAAAAAAATCGAAAGATTACCCTAATTGCACTTTTTTAACATGCAACCCTAAACTAAAAGAATTAGGGTTTAAAGAATACCTTTGAAGCTATTCGAAATCCTAAAAACTTCACACGTACTCAAACCGGGATAACCACTAGAATTGACTTGCTAATCTCCAGACAAAGAATCGTGTTGTGGGACCCAATTTGGTGAAGAAACTAACGGAGATATATGGAAATTGGAAGGTAGAAGTTTGGTTGAGATTTTGGGGAATAATTAATTTGCAATTTCTAAATATACTTCAAAGGGAAAAAGTTTTTAACTAAAAAGAAAACAACCCTATTTATAACCTAATTACACACAAAATTGCATGTAATTAATTATCCCAATCTCAACACCTAATAATCCACTAACAATTAGTGGAACTTAATGGGCTAGGTGTCTACATCTCATGTAGCCACATATCCTACTAAGTGTTAATGAGATTATCCAACAAAATATTCGATTTTCCCACTAACTTAGTCCAAGGGTAAAATGGTCATTTGACCTTTTAAGTCAAAAGTCAAACTTTGACTTTTTAAGTCAAAAGTCAAACTTTGACTTTTTAAGTCAAAAGTCAAACTTTGACTTTTTAAATCAAAAAGTCAATATTTTGATTTTTTACCATTTTGTCCATCTTGACTAATTCCGGCCTCTCGAGCATGAACCTGTGTTAATTTTTCTAAAATTAAAATTTAAATCACATTTGAATATAAGGCCGATTAGAGTTTAACTTTTCAAAGTAAAAAAGTTAACATTTTGACTTTTTACAACTTTGACCATTTCTATCAATTTCGAGCTTCCTAGTATGAATTTGTATTCATATTTATAGTATTTAAATCCCATTTAAACATAAAGCTCTATTTCTAATATGAAATCTGACTATTATATCACATATACTTGTCGGTTTCTCTCTCTTCTCCCAATTTGAACAATTCAACTTATTCCATCACAATATTCTAAGTTTATTCCATATGAGCTAGCAGGAGAACCTAATGGACCTATAGATCATGGGCTCCAATGATTCAAGATTAACTGGCTAAACTCTTTTAGACCAAGTTAATCATCATTCGTTAACTAACGGGTCATTCTACTAAAATCCCATAGCTGCACTGCCCTAACTAAAGATATATTTGTGTCTATTTGATAGAACCATGATCAGTAAGTTAATCCTTCCAGGTAGTTCGTAAACCTTAGCTGAGTCAAAATATCATTTTACCCCCAAGATTACATCTTGCTTCATAAGTCCCACTAATCTACTATTGAACAATTGGTTTAAGGTCCAACCTATAAACTTAATCCCTTTCAGGATAATGAGAGGGTGAGGCTCCTTGTTTAAGACTTGAATTCAGTGCTTAAGTGAACAACCTATCTACTAACCCTAAAACAGGTAGGAGTGAATTCTGTCTTGCATATTATGTCCCCTAGCTATCCACCCGATCTCACCCTTGAAATGGAAGGCTTATTGGGCCAATGCTGATGGATTGCCCTCACCTATGCAGATCTAAGAATAATCTCGTGTGAACAGGAGTTCATAGTTAGCTCAGGATTAAGATTAAGTTACCTAGGTCATCAATAATCGAGATAGTTAGTTTTAAACAATAAACGGTGTTAAAATATAAAAGTAATTATTTCATGGTCCAGTCTTATGTAAGCACTTTACATAGGATGCCTTCACTTTTATGTCTCTACATGAACGAATTCAGGATCACCTCGTTTGTACTTACTACAAAGCGGGCCACATCCATAGTTTCTCTAAATAAGGCTCCCAACCATTATTCATATACTATAGACTATTTAGGCTATATACTTGAACTTGATCCATGTTTTATGTCTCTACATAAAGTTCTAGTTTACTCAAAATTAGCCTCGAGACTTAGTTTTTGGATTTAAGATTATAGTTTTTAATTTCTCAATAACGACTTTATTGAATAGAGTATGATTACAAACTACAAGTTTTTTGGGACAAAAGAATTCTAACAGGTAAAGGGTTTACAATGATAGAATAAACATAGATGGTACCAACAAGCTTAAAATTCAACCAAGATTTTGCTACCAACCCTTCAAAAAGTCCTATAAATCAATCAGTTTCTCCAATATGACTTCATTGCTCCAATGGATTCTTGCAAAATCTAGTAAGATAACAAAACCTCATTATAGAGTATGACTCTACACATCAATATAAAAATATAATAAGAGATAAATCAAATATACTTCACACAATTACTAGTTCATAATATATCTCAATATATCCATACTCCACCCACCTCCCAAAAGTATAACTTTGAAATCATTTAAACTAATATCAATCAAAACTCATGAGAGTAAAAAAAACTAATCCAATTCTCCCAAATTACTCAACTTACCAAACATCCTTTAAGAAAATTTTACAAACAAACCAATTCACAAGTAAACAAAAACAGAAAATCTTTAGATCATAACTCTCAGAAAGCTCTTAATGACAAGAATTAGAAGCTAGGAATTGATAATTCAGGTAATGGAAACCAATAAAAGAATCAGATAAAATTTTTATAGGGATAAGTTAGACTTATTGAATTTGTGAGATTACTGAATTTGTGAGATTATCATGACTCGCACCCAAATTTGTCTAGTCATGCAAATAAGGAGCTGTAGCAATTCTGGGTTGGAACGTAAACATTTATTAGCAAATTAAGTTAGCATGCATAGTCAAGTAAAACTTGAGGCTGCTTATATCCTAGACAAATACTAACATTTTCAAGAAAACTAAATACAACATGATATTGTCGTGAATAACAAAATTGCAACAAGTTTTGTCACTAACCACACATCAATCACTTGCTTGGTAAGTAGCTTCATCACTACACTAGATTGATTGGATATTGGTGCAAGACCTAATAAAAACACGATAGTTTTCAAGAGTTACAAACTAGGTTCGACACTTTGCAAGAGATTAAAATGATCAAGTACTGAAGCTTGAGAACAAAAAACTAAAGAGAGTAATACAATCCACTAACTAAATAAAACAAATCATGTAATATAATCCACGTAAAAGAGGTTCCTAAAAAGTGTTTAAGTGACACTATCGCTTATACCCAGTGATACGAATGCCCAACGATGAAAAACTAAAAGTTTGAAAATAGATTATCATCAAGAAAGTTTTTCTATTTTCAATGGCAAATACTCATGTTCAGACCTCATTTTCCATACAATAATACGATTGTCAATAGTAGTTATCTTTAGAAAGTTGTGATTCTTGAAGCGCTCAAGGGATGAATTAAATACCATGTAGCTCAAATCAAAGTTTAAGTTAAACTTTCTTAAAAAATTAGGAAAAGTTCAGTAGGTACCTCAACGATAAGATACTAAATAAAGAGGCTAAGTAGAATTGTGACAAACTACAAATCATTTATCTTTAAACTTTCAAAAACATACAAAATTAACTAATTGGGTATCAATTTCACTGTTGGCATAAAAAAGATAGAATCAAAATTTAATAACAGCATGATTCGTAAACCACAACTCTAATATATTAGCCAAACAAAATGAAAAATTCACATTACCTGAAAGTAAACATGTACCTTGAAGTATAATCACAAAATAAAAAAGTTAGAATGGACTTCAAGGGTCATTTTGACAATGAAAAGCACAGGTAATTAAAATCTTAAACATGATTTTAAGTGAGAATTTATATAGTTCGGTGGTGTACAAAAGAGTAAACTAAAATTTAAATAAAGTATAGACTTCGCTTGATGTAGTGCTCCTAAACTCAGCTTCTAAAGTCTTTCAGTATTCTAGCAGGGTGCTCGTGCTGCCAGTGATCCTCGTGATGGCACTTGAAAAGTAAAAAAAATCAATATCTCACTACATTTAAGAACACTCACCTCAAATGTTATTCAACTAATAAAATTCAACAACGTGATAATTGTGAACATATGAATTAGAAAAAATTAGTTGTAGTTAACAGGCTCTACCTTTGACACTCATGGGAGTTTGAAATGTTGACATGATATACTACTACAAAAATAGACTCTTGATGTTTTTAAACTGTCAATAATTACTGTTCTTGACGGTTTTAAAACCGTCATTGAAGCCAGTGTCATGAAATTTGAAGTTCTTGATGGTTGATAAAAACGTCTAGAATAATGAACATTGCCGTTTTGTAAATGTCAAGTATGCAAATTTTTATGACAATTAAAAACCGTCAAGATTACGAGTGTTCATGACTGTTTAAAACCGTCAAGAGTGAGTGTTCATGACATTTAAAAACCGTCAAGAGTATGAGTATTTATGGCATTTAAAAACTATTAAGAATGCACTTGATTATGGCATTTTAAACGGTCAAAAGTGTATTTTTTATGATATTTAAAACCATCATGCATGTTTCGAATTTCTTCTACAAAACTGTAATTCAATTATATTTTTGTTCTTGTATTGTACTCCTATACTCGTAACAATTTTTAAATGATTCGGAATAAGAAAGACTATTGCCTGTATATTAGAATAAATTACAAACAAATTACAAACTTTTATATTTTGAGTTGATTCTATCATTACACATAATTTTCATCAAATAATTTTATTTTAACACAAAACTAGTACACATAAATAATAACTTTCATATATAACAATAGCACAGATAAAGTTTTTACAAAGAAATTAAGTACTTGAAATCTATCGAATTTTCCTGTAGGGACAAATACAAGCAAAAATAGAAACTAAACCTTGGTAGTATATTTTTACAAAAAAACTAAATACAACAAGGTATTGTCGTGACTAACATAATTACAACAAGTTTTGTCACTAACCACACATCAATC
>JBBPDI010084005.1:0-13256 GCA_037974545.1 Cucumis variabilis
TACAAACAGTGAAGGATACACCCATTGAAATTGTCTTAAAAAGGTATCTACCGTGGGAGAAAGCTAGCTTATGGTTAGCAAGTCATGGCAACCTGCAGCTTAGTGATCTGTGTACAGTAATCATAGAGCAAGCAACTGAAACTTTTTTGCTGCAAAATAAATGTTTTATTAATTATTTTTTTTACTCCATGCCAATGATATTTATTTTAGTTCAGGTTTTTAGATGTTGAAATGAAATTCTTTATGAGTCATACTTCAAATTTAGAACAAAAACAGTAGACTAAACCAACTAAAAAGTGAAAGGAAGAGAAAAGGAAGAAAAGAAATTTACAACTAATTTTGTACCTTTGTGTTATTTCTCATCTCCAAACCATCATCAAAACCTGTAAATATATTAAAAAAAAATTAAATGATGCTCTCATGTTGGAATGAAATTCTTTATGAGTTATACTTTAAATTTAGAACAAAAAAGAGTAGACTATACCTACTAACAAGTGAAAGGAAGAGAAAAGGAAGATAAGAAATTTAGAACTAATTTTGTACCTTTGTGTTATTTCTCATCTCCAAACCTTCAACAAAACCTATAAATATCAACAAAATAAAAAATTAACAATGTTCTCATGTTGGAATAAAATTCTTTATGAGTCATACTTCAAATTTAGTACAAAAAAGAGTAGACTACACCTAATAAAAAGTGAAAGGAAGAGAAAAGGAAGAAAAGAAATTTAGAACTAATTTTGTACAGCTTTGTGTTATTTCTTATCTCTAAACCATCAACAAAACCTATAAATATCAACAAAAAAAATTAAATGATGTTCTCAATAAACAGAAAAAGTCTCTAAACTTCACCTAAAATCCATTTTAGTCCTTGTAAATATTTTAACCTCAAACAATAATATGAAATTCAATCACAATTACCGTGAACTGTAGAAAGTCACAAAAATAATTAATGCAATTGTACGTGTCTACAAAATTCTAACATTTCTTTCTTTCTATATTAGCCACAAAGCAGCCTTTGTGGTCTAAACAAAGAAGATAAATATACTCAATCTAAGAATCAGTCACTTCTTCCAAAAGTTCTCTATTTTCTTACATGGCCAAATAGACATCCTTGATTAATCTATTTTTAACGTGCCTTTCTGTTAAACACTAACAATCCCTTAATGATAAAGATCATATAATGCCCGAGATTAGGAGGGAGACATGAATGAATCGATACCATATCTGAATAAGACGGATCCTGAGGACATGAAAGTAATGTTAAGAAAGACTTAAAAAGAAATAAAAGTTAATACTTATACCAACAAGGTGCACCTTCCTTTTCGGTGCTCGATCATAGAAACATCAAAGTTAAGCGTGCTTAGCTTGGAGTAATTCTATGTTGGATGACCTCCTGAGAATTTTCCTAGGATGCATGTGAGTGAGGACAAATCATGCTGAAAGGACTTGTGTTGGTTTGTGAGGATAACTTTCACTCTAATAAGCTTTTTTAAGGAAAGTGAGAATGATGTCGTCAGGTCTCAGGGGATGCAGGGGAATATTGAAGATCCGAATTCTGAATCCTGGGCCTAGGGCGTTACAGATCATCACCTAAATTATATTGTTGCAAATTGGAACCAACTTTTCTAATGTGCCGGATTAATTAACATGTCAGTCTTCTTAAAACATGGTCACTATCACCTAGTTTAAAACTAACATTTTTCCAAAAGAAATCTGAGGTTTTAGCTATCACCTTCCAAGGACTAAATAAATACAAACCTCTCAAATTTATGTTAAGAGATATTGAAGATTTATCAAAAGAAATGGATCAACTAAAGAATCAATTGGAGTAAATGTATTTGATATTTCAATCTGTGTGAGACACAATGGTGTAAAGTTTTGGAGAAATAAAAGTGGAGAATACACAACTAAAAAGAGAGAGGGAGAGAGATTAGGTTGGCAAAGACAAAGAGGCAGAGCTCCATTACAAAATCAAGTGTGCCATATGGCAAGAAAGACAATACAAAGAAGGTTAATTAGGATGGTGCAACAACAACAAAGGAAGAATTCCCATATAAAAGACAACATAGAAAGATCGGTATTGGTAGAAAAGAAATTGGAAAGTATAAATGCCAGCAAAAAATATCAGCACAGAAAATTTGGTTTATGAGTGTGGAGAATGACTTGTAATCCACCTGCGTTCAAAGACAACAAGGTAAATAACTCTTTAGCAAATATTGATGGCAAAATTTCAGCACAATATGAAACGTTGTCATAGTTTACATCAGACACGAGTTGATTTTTAAGAAAAAAAAGAATAGATGATAAAAGCCAAATAAAGAGAGAAAAAAAGAGACAAATTAATCTTTACAAACCACTACAATTGGGCAGCACTAATATTTCTTTTTCTTTGTCTTCAGCTTGATCGTAACAAAAATAATCTATTAAAATAATATGATAGATCAATGAGAAGTGAAGTAACTGGAACCACAATTGGTAATACATCCAATTGTCGTGGAATACCTACCATCGTTTGCCATTCGTCACTGACTGTCGTTCGTCATGGGTCACCAACAGTCAGTGTTTAAGTTGTGTGTCGGCATTTGTATGGGTTACTCTAGAACTTATGTGGGCTGACTGAAACGTTATGGTCGGCCGTCAAGTTTTGTGGGTCGCCATTGGCCGATGAGAAAATAGAGGGGTCTTGTGTAATCCATTGAAACGAGTAGATGGAGAGAAAATTGGGGGTTTTGGAATTTCGTTTTCGAGGATATAGAGAGAAAGGGGAGGGGTTTGTGGAAGCGTAATGCTCAACTTTTTTTTTAAGTTTTTTCGCGCTTTTTAGTATTTTTGTTTCCCCCCTTTTCTTCTCCTTCTATTTTTTATAGCATAATACAAAACATGTTATGGTGGATGCTATTAAAAGCCATATTTGTTGTAGTTTAACAAGTTCCCTGAACTCTCTACAACCACAGCTACCTTGGAACTCCTTAACTCTCGCAACAAGGCCACTCGGATGCCACACAAGGCACTCTTCGAAAGTCTCGACTTTATACTTAAGGCATTGCTTTTTTTTCTTCATGTTCACACGTAAATTCTCATAGATATGTCATTTTCAAGCTCTAATTGAGCGACTAACACTATAATAAACTTCGTCTTCCCTAACGCACCGAAACATCGTCAAAAATCCCAACTAACATTGCAGAAAGCTACTGCGATATCGTACACGACGTCGGCAGCCACGTCAGAAAAGTCCATCGATGATACTTCATGCGACACCTCTCGCTCCCATGTCATGGAAACTTTCCCCATGCACGGCCCCACTACGTCGTGGAAGCCTTTCTCAATGTCGACATCGCGGAAGACTCATGCAACGTCAGCGTCGCAAGAGGCTTTTGTGACGCAGATGTCGCATAAGCCTCTTACAACGTCGGCATCGCAAAAGGTTTTTTTTTATTTTATTGTTATTATTTATTCATTGGTAAAATTCAATGTACTAAAATTTAGAGTAAACTTATTGAAATGAAAAACTTATTGAAATGAAAATATTACTCATTACGAAATCAAATGATAGATTAAATATGTTCGATATAAAAATTAATTATATAATTTCAAACATTACATTTGAAAAAAAACTTAAAGTCTAATGCTCTATTGCAATGGACGCCAAACCTACAAATAACATGAAAGTATTGTTAGAATATCACATATGGAAAGTTAAACAAATTAAATATTGAAAAGTGTGTACCCATGATCACGGGCCTCTCTGTGCCCAACTCATCTCTTCTAGCATCTTCTTCATCTCTTCCATTTGTCGATCTCGCTCCTCCTTCCTCAGACGTTATTCATGGAGCATTCGGTTAGCGTTGTCAAGGCTCGCTCTGAGTTCACTAATCTCTGCTATGTGTGCTTGGTAGTCATACACATTGGAGGAAGAAGATGAAGTGAAAGTCCTAGACTTGGGTTTTAGGCCCCAACCAAGACCTTCTGAGTAGCCCGGTCGTCTACCAAAAACACTCTCGCATATCTTGTCCTCAGTTAGTGGTTCAGAACCCTCTGGGACAAGCTGAGGCTGAAGATCCACCATCTGATTTTGCGGAACAGAAGCTTGTAAGTTTAAGAGATTATCAGATTTAAAAACATAAAATAATTAAAAGTATACACCAAACATAAAGATTTACAAAACTTACGAAAGCGTCCTCTGTAGTTGGTGAAATGAACTCGCCACTACTACTGGTGTGCATTTCATTGAATAACTCGACACGATCTAGAAGACAACCGTGCAATTCAGTGAGCTCTACTTATCTCTGAAGAAATGACTTCGTGTTGCTTCTATAGTTGTAAGGTTGTCGCGCCCTGACAGCCTTACACATATTTGATTGCTCCTACATTCTAAAAATAACAATGATCAAAACGTTTTACTTTTAAATAAATGAAATATTGTAACATAAAAGTATAAAAATAATTACCTGAAACTGTCGAGTGATGTAATGGTCACATAGAAAGTGTCAATCTTCCACTCGATTGACTAATCTTGGAGGTGGGTTTGCTCGTGCTTGTTTAGGGTTGCTAAATTTCTTAAAATGGCAATAATTACTTGCCCTAAATTCTTCCACACAGTGAGCATTTGATGCTTAACAAACCGATTATGTGTTGGATCGTTAAGATAAAATATAAAAAATTGCCACAAAAGAAATAGATTTCAAGTCAGTAAAGCTTTTATAAGGAAATAGAAACATACATAATGTTTATGAATTTACAAACTTACCGTTAGGTCGCCCTTGACGACCTCGATGCACTCTGGTGGTACATCTGTCCACTTCAGAGCCTGAATAGGAAACGTGTCTCGTGTCAGTACATCGATCGTACAACTGAAATGAGGGGCATGTGCCGAGACAGGCCTGTCCCATCCAGGAGGAATGGAAATGGGAATTCTCCTATTCTGCTATACTTATGACTCGACATTTATGTTTTTAGAATGTCGTCGTACTCTCCTCGCAGTAGGACCTGAATGAGAGGGATTTACTGAAAACAATATTGTGATTATATACACAGACATAACTTGAAGACATAATAAGATGAGAGAGAAATTATATTAATTAAATATATTGATTATTACGAACTTGAAGTGTTGCCTACTAACGACAAATCACCTGCGTTATCCAATGCGTCAAGATTAAGAAAATAGTCTTCCTCGTGCGCATTACTTGGAAAGTTAGACTCCATATCTACAAACATAAAAATCAATAAAACATTAAACAAATAAATGTTAGTATCACAACGTAATTAATGTATAGAAAATGACTAAATGTATGTATACATAAAAAAACATTATTATTCATCATCGCACAACTCGCTCTGATGTGATGATTATTCGTCATCTTCAAATTTTATGAAATTTTCCACGACATGACAAACAATGATGTGTTCTGAACGAATACTATTGGAGGATCAACTTTAGTCCTACACAAAGTGTCATCCTCAATGATGTGTTCGTCCATCCGATGTTCAACGATGATTTCCATTATATTAAGTTGATCATTCTCGATATCTTTCACTTTTGGCATGTCTCACACGTTTATTTTGCACCACTTGAAAAATTTTCCAACCATTACCATTTTTAGGATCCTCAAGGTAGAACACCTGATGTGCTTGGGTTGCAAGAATCACGGGTTCCTCAGCGAACCAAAAACGGGACGTGTTTATTAATTTGTTGCCTAGTTCTTTGTACGTCCTATGATTTTGATTTTTGTCTGTGCCAAACCAGCGACACTTGAATAACCAAGCACGTTGTCTAAATGTATATTGAACATGCAACACTTCATCCAAAACATCTTAAAAATTATTGTTCGAACTACCTCTACTCCCTTCTCCGATTACCATGACTCCACTCTTTTGTGTTGTGCATCGGGAATAACGCTCCAATGTGTGAAATTTTACGCCACCAATAATACATCCACTGTAAGAGCAGACATCAAGTGATGGTTCCATTGCGAGTGAAAATAAATCTTGAGAAATGTTTGAATTGTCACGCATTTTTGTCATAACTTGAAATTTGGTTAAGCATACAAGTACTTATATGTATAAAATATGTATACAGTAGAAATGCTCAAAGTCATTCACTCGAAATGCCTGAGTTTTGAACCAATCGACAAATGCTCGTTGATGTCTTTTAAATAGTTTAAAAAAGCTTTCACCCCGACAACGTATCAAAGGAAGGTATTTCCTAAAGTACACAATTGTGAGTTTGTGTATCGGCAAGGTATAAAAGCCTAAAATATGTATAGAAATGTGTACCTCCGGTATCCGACTATTCCATCTACATTTCTGGGGATGTACCAATGAAAGAGTCGTTTCTCTTCTTGCGATATACTTGGTAAATGTGACACTCCCAACGGTCGTACTTCTGAACGAATACTTCATATTCTCCAATGACCTCATCTTCTTCAATGCTATCATTATTTCGATCATATCTAGTGAATTGGGTCTCAATCCCCTTCAGATAGCGTGAACATAAAGTACTTGATTCGTTCATAAGATATCCTTCTGCAATAGACCCCTCAGGACGTGCTTTGGTCGAACATATTGTTTTAGTGTGCGGAGACTTCTTTCAATAGGATACATCCAACTGTAAGAAACCAAACCAGTAACTTTTGTCTCATATGACATGTGAACTGCAAGGTGTACCATGACGCTGAAAAAAGCAGGTTAAAATACTCTTTCCAATTTGCACAATATAATTATAATATCTAACTGCAATTTGTTCAAATCACTTATTCTTATCGTTCTAGTGCATAAATCACAAAAAAACTGCACAGTTCAATAATTGCAGTGTATACATTTTTTTGTTAAGAATGCCCTAACACAAATTGGAAGAAGTCGGTGTAGCAGTACATGACAGTCGTGGGTTTTGAGACCTAATATTTTTCCCTCGTTTGCATTCACACATCGTGAAATATTAGAAACGAATCCATTGGAAAATTTAATTGCTTTCAAGAACTTACATAACTCAATTTGCTCGTTGCTAGTCAATGTATCACTCTCATGTGGTTTCACCAATCGGTTATCCACTTCTACCAAATGTAAATCCTTTCTTATTTTCAAATCTTGTAAATTCAATCTGGCATTTGTGGTATCTTTTGTTTTCCATCAATATTCAATAACGTACCGACCAAATTATCACAAACATTATTTTCAATGTGCATTACATCAAGTTTGTGATGAATAAGTAGTCTTGACCAATAAGGAAGATCGAAAAAAAATACTTTTCTTAGTCCAATTAAGAACTCTTTTTCTTTTTCTATCTTTTAACAAAGGATGCTTACTCATTACGGGAAACTCCAAAGAATCTAGTTGTTGCAATATTTCTTGGCCATTCATTACAACTGGAGGTGATTTACGCTCTACCTTTCCATCATGGAGTCTACTTTTATGCCAAACATGATTGTCTGAAAGATATCGTCGATGTCCCATGAATACTATCTTTCTGTGTATTCCGAACGATGATTTATCCCCCATGCCAATGAGATATGCATGATATCCTTTTGTACTTTAACCGGATAGATCACCATATGCTGGAAAGTCATCAATTGTCCACAACAAGGATGCATAAAACTGAAACTATTGATCCGTCAGACAATCATATGTACGCACACCAAACGTCCATAGATTTTTTAACTCTTCAAGTAATAGTTGTAGATATACATCAATTTCTCTGTCGAGAGATTTAGGACCACGAATGAGCAATGACATAAAAAAGTTCAACTCTTTCATGCATTTCCATGGTGGAAAATTGTATGGAATTAACACCAAAGGCCACATACTATACGAGGTACACATATGATCGAACTAATTGAATCCATCTTAAGCTAACCCCAAACGAAATTTCGTGACTCCAATACAAAATCAGGAAATTCAGAAACAAAGTGCTTCCATCCCTCTGCATCAGCTGGATGTCTTAACACATCCTCTATTTCCACTCTTTTATCCTTATGTCATTGCATGTTTATCGAACTTTCTTGCGATAAAAACAGTCGTTGTAATCTTGGCACCAACGAAAAGTAATGCAATACTTTTTGTGAAATTTTGTTTTCTGATCTGTTAAAATTAATCTTATATTGAGACTCACCACAAGTCAGACAATGTTGCAAGTCCTCGAAATCCTTCTATAACAATACACAGTCATACTTACAAGCATGAATAGTCTCGTACCCTAAGCCCAACTCACGTAATTTTCATTTGGCTTCATAGAACAGACTAGAGATACTATTACCACACACTGGAAATGCACGTTTTATTAACTCTAACATCATATCGAAGGACTTGTTGTTGAGCAACCTTTCGGTTCTTTAATCGCACAAGTTAACATCTCTGTAACTTATGTGAAGGATGAATTCCAAAAATTAATTGTATTGCTACAATCTCATCGTTGTTGGCTTAGTTAACTACATGCTCTCACTTGTCAGGTGATTGTGAGAAGTATCATTGTCTTTCTCTCGAATACACAATGCATTGACGTCCATATTTAACTAAACAAAACTTATAAACACATGCACTCTGATTCTATAGTATTAAAAACGCATCCAATTACTCATGGACTAACTAAACAGAGTGAACATGGATAGTAAAAGAGAAATGGGAGAATGAAAGATGAAATGCATTACTATTATAAACATAACTTTAGGCCTATCGATCATGGAGTACATTTAACCAAGCAATACAATATAAAAAAAATGGAATACAAATAAATATCCAAGCCTTTGAGTATGATTTCTCATACTCCTTGGCTCTGATTTTTGCTGGTTTTTTAGGGGGAATGGTGGGGGAAAAACTCTCTCTCTCTTTTGTTTCTAAGCTCTCACCTAAAATTTAAGAGAGAAAGAATGGACGATATAAACTTGCTCTCCAACCAAAGATTGCATACACTATTATGAAGCAGAGTTTTCTATTTATAGGTGGGGAGTGATGTTGATTGGACGTTCGCATCTTATTAATCTTTATGAAAAAGTTGTGTAGGAACCATGGTAGGCTATGAAATGATATATCTATGCTTTCTGAAATAAATTTACACCGACATTGCACAAAATGTCCTATCATCCTTGCTCTAAGATCCGCACCAATCAAATTTGTCTGCTAATGAATTAGATCGCCTAGCTTGATTGCTTGTTACCATGATGATTAGACGTGTCTTCTCGCGTAATCATTCTATCGCCAAACTCTACTTCTTGTTTGCCTATTATCCTGCGATAAAGAATGTAAAACATAGTAAAATGGGGATGAAGTTATTTTGCAAGATGCGATACACAAATTAATCAAATTACTTACTTTTTTCTTTGTTTTATTATACTCTTATGCAACAAGACTTCATTATTTTACATAAAAGACTATAATAACTTGTATTATTTCTACAAGTTATCATCCACCATTACATTAGGCTTGCCTAGGTGGTATTCTATGATACAATCATAATCCTTGATAAGTTCTACCCATCTACTCTGCCTTAAGTTCAGCTCCTTCTTATCAAAGATATACCTCAAACTCTTATGGTCAGTAAAAATACAACATTTATCACCAAACAAATGCTGTCAAGCCCGACACGAAGATCACTTCTTGCGATCTTGTGGGACTTGATCGCCTAGACACTCAAAGTGTATCTCCTTGTAGGATAGCACGTTGAACTCTAATAAACAAAATTACTACAACAAGAATCTTAACGCGAAGTCTTGAACTTTAAGCTTAAACATTCATAACTTAAGATATGAAACAAATTCTCTTTATTTAGTTAACAACTTGCATTCTAAAAACAATAAACATGTTATCTTTATAACAAAACTCAAAACATAACATTAGGCCTTCAACGGGTAGCAACTCGCCTCAACGTGTAGCAGCTCACCTCAACGCTTGATACCTAGAGAAGGGAAACATAAATCGTAAGTCAAATTCATAATGAGTGAGGTTTTAAAAATATTTTTGGGAAATATAATCAATCACATAAATTCATTTTCATGTTCATAAACATGCTCTCAACGCCTCATTCAATACAACATATAAGTCACCCATTATCTTCTACTTATTCCTTTCCACTAAGAACATGAACCATTTCAACGCTTAGACCTGGGATTCCGTTCACTAGCATCTTTTAGGTACTTTCAATTTCTTTCTCATTTCTTAGGCCATTGAATCAAACACATCTGGCCAAGTTCTCAACGTTATGTGATCCTTGCACCACCATGGTTGCCTTTACTCATTATGTGCATATAATAGCTAACACATTGATAGAAATAAAGCTAATGGTTTACAAGAAACAATCATCACAGTCATCACATAGAAACTTTAGTTTTTTTTTCAAATAACAACATCAACATCAACAACAATACAATACATGCTAAACATAAATACAATAAAAAAATCAAAAAGAATGCTTTAAAAACACTTCAACATCAACTTTCTTAACATGTTATACCAAAACACCTAACTGATCCTTTTCTCATTACTTGGACGCGTACTTTCTTCAACGCATCACCTACCTTCAATGCCAACTTCAAATCTCCTCATCTACTAAAATACCTTCTTCAGAGATCAAAGCCCTTCTAATTCAGACTTGAGCCTTACTGATAGTGTCTCTATATTTTTAAAGCAAATACTACCATCTCAATAGTCTCGAAACATAAGCTATTACCTTTCCTTCTTGCATAAGTATTCATACTAGACCTTGCCTCAAACCATCACAATAAACTGTAAACTCTTTTCTCAGAATAGAAAGTGTTAAGATTGGCGTGTGACCAGTCACTTCTTTAGCTCTTGGAAGCTTTGCTCACACTTTTATGGCCAAACAAACTTAGCATTTTTTCTGCTCAAGGATCAAAAGGTAATGATAACTTAGTGAAATCCTCAACAAACCTCCTGTAGTATCCTACTAAACTAAGGAAACTACGTACTTTAGTCACCTTAGTCGACCTTTCTCAACTAATCATTACCTTTGTCTTTTGTGGATCCACACTAAACCCTTCTGTTGAGATCACGCGTCCTGAGAACACCACTTGAACTAGCCAAAAGTTGCACTTACTAAACTTAGCATAAAGCTACTCACCACGCAGTGGCTGTAGCACGATTCTTAAATACTCTGTATAAGCTCCCTTATCCATAGAATATACAAAAATTTCATCTATTAATACTATCATAAATTACTCCAAATACAGATAATGAAAAACATGATTCATGAGATCCATGAACACTATTCGCGCATTCTCCAGACCGAATGGCATAACCAAGAATTCATAATGTTCATACCCTGTCCTCAAAGTCGTTTTTGGAATATCTAACTCCTTGACATTTAACTGATGATAGCTTGACCTTAAGTCAATCTTGGAAAACACTGTTGTACCTCTCAACTGGTCAAACGAATCATTGATACGTGGTAGGAAATACTTATTATGTATTTTGACCTTATTCATCTATCAATAGTCTATGCACAACGTTAGAGTGCCATTTCTTCTTGACAAACAAAACTAGAGCTCCCCAAGGTGATACATTAGGTCCAATGTATCTATTGTCAATCAACTCTTAAGGTTGTTCTTTTAGTTCACTTAGCTCCCTTGAAGCCATCCTATAAGGTGCTTGTGAGATGGGTGTTATCCTTGGCAACAACCCAATGGTAAATTTCATTCCCCTATCTAGTGGCAATCCTGATATTTCCTCCATAAACATATCCAAGTAGTCTCTCACTACTGAAACATCCTCTGGCCTTAACTTCTCTTGTTGCACTGTTAACACATGTGCAAGAAATGTTGGGCACCCTTTCCTCAAGAACTTCTTAGCTTTCAGAGTTGAGATAAAACTAATTGACACAACTTTCTGTTGGCCATTGAACACAACTTCACAAGCTGATACTTTCCACTACAAGTATCACATGTAACTCTAGTAATTCAAGTGGAAAAAGGTCCATTGACAAGCTAATACTTTCCACTAATAGTTCATAACCTCGCAACGTGCTTGAGTAACTAGCATTGTGTCACCCACTGTGTTATAAATAATTAACTCTTCCACTAAAAGCTCTAACTTCTTACTCAACCTATTCATAAACATGCTAGACACAAAAGAATGCATAACACCTAGATGAAATAAGACTTAAGCCAGAAAGTTACAAATGAGAACTGTACTGTAATGACATCTGGCATGTCACCTCTAGCTGAGTCATGGCATACACTGTGCCCAGTTGCGATGTCTTTCGACGAATCCCTTTTGCTTTAACCCACTAGTCTCCTCTGCTCTAGCTTCTAAAGCCTTCGACTGCTCTATTGACTAGGACTCGACCCTCTGGTCACTCTGCATTTCTGCCTTCATGTAAACCTAATATTTTATTAGCCTATTCTAATTTAATTTATTTTTTTATTTTATGTGAAAGGAATAAAAGTAAAAAAAAAAAAAGAAAATTAATTATATATGTATTTGGAAATATATAATACACATTGAAAATTATTATGTAAGTAAAGACAAAAGAGAAGAAAGTAAGAAAGAGAAAAGAAGATAATTACATTCGGTGGAATTTATTTTTTTTATATACCACCCACCTCCAATTTTATTTCTTCCCTTTTTCACCATTCTCTTCATCATTTTCTTTACCTTTTCTGCACCTTTTCTGCAATAAAACTCCAGAGAGATTTCAAGGGAAGAAGGTTGAGAGAGGAAGAAAAAGAAGTTAAAGAACTTTTGGTTGAAGAACACAAGAGTTTGCAAGATTTATTCCTCTACAGTTCATTAAGCACACCTCTGGTTTTCTTTAGATTCCGAGCTACACAAACATATTTAAGTGGTGAGCTTTACTTTTATTAAAATCTATTTCATTTTCAAAAAAAACTTTATGAAGGAAGCTTAAGCAAATTCTGTTGTTCATTGGATGATTTTTGACAAAGAACATAGAACAGAGGTTTTTCTCGCGAATTCAGAAGACCTCTGATGTTTTCTATATTTCAGGGTGTACCAATGGATTTAGGACCTCTATTTGGTATGGTTGGAAATTTTATCCAATTTACTACAATTTTTATGAAGAAACTATGAACCAAAAATGACTAAAAATATGTTAAATTGCAGGGTCAAGTTAACGGGATTGTTGTTTATGCGTTTCTAGAGTTGTTCGGTTTCGAGAGAAATCTGAGATTATTCACAAGGAATCAGACTTATATCTCTTAATATTAATTTTATAGGATCTCAAAATGAAGATTTTGATATAAATAAATCTAAATTTGGTTAAGTATTGAAAGAGTTATGATCATTTGAAT
>JBBPDI010084011.1:0-13256 GCA_037974545.1 Cucumis variabilis
ATGTATATCCAGAAAATCACATAAAGGCACTTAACACCCAGTCTACATCAAATCCATGTATATATATAAGTTTTTCCAAGTCAACCACAACATACAATAACCTTAATCTACTTCCACATACATGTGTATCATATCAACATCCGACCTTGGTATAACGATTTCTCAAATAGATACACTCTTACATAAGCATCACCCATCTTAGTTCAGTTAAATCAATCAATCATACACTATCCATTCTTTAACATAATAGTCAACCATCCTCAGTTCAGTCAATACAACATTTTTAATTCAGTCAATCCATCAACACATTTAAAAACTACGTAAAACAATTAAATCTTTTTAACCCCTCCAACCTACGCTTAGCAGCATGTCCTTTGTTTCATTCAAGTCCACGCATAACAGTCAATTCATTTTAAACATTGAAATCAACATATAGGTCAAGTAGTAGAAATCTCTTACCTCACTCTTATGCAAATCCTTCAATTAACCCATTCCAATATTCCAATCCTAAACATAAACAACATAAATCAACGTCCTTCTAAATAGTTTCATTCATCCATTCCACCCTAAATGTGAATTTGGCAACTTACCCAAGTCGATGAAAGGCCGAACTTCACCTCAACTCTTTGGAAAAATCAAGGATTCATTCCCCGATTCAATGTGTACCTTCAAGAATCCATTAATAATTTAACTAATTATTCCAACCATAACACTTGAACAAGTTTTTGAAACAACAACAATCCAACTTTAAATTTTCATTAATAAAACTTCAACCAATCACGATAAAATAAAGGCAGTATCTATCGAACCTAAATGAAAAGATTGTGCGAACGAAACAGAGTGCAAGCTGACTTGAAGGAGCAGTGCGCGAACTGACGCGACGGCTGGCTTCATAAATGGAGAACAATGCGAATGAGGCCGGATGAAGGCGTGACAGCTGGGCTTCACAGATTGTGATCGGTACAAATCTAAACGTAAATGGGATGCAAGTGGAATGGTGGAAGAGAGGGGATGCTACGTCGAGTTCCGAGTGGTTGAAGGTGGCTGGCGTTCATAGGTGGATGGAAAAGAGAAAGGAGAGGGAGGCAGTCGGTTAAGGTAGGGAAGAAGAAGAAAACTAGAGGGGTTGTACGCACGCGAGGAAGAAGAAAGAAGAATTTTTTTAATTTCTTTTTTTAATAATAATAAGAATAATAATATATTATTATTATTATTATTACCCTTCCAATACTATTTTTCCTCCTTCACTTCTTTTCTTTTCCATTAATTAAAATTCTCTTCCAAGCTAAAAGAAATAAAATAACACCCAACAAAATTTAAAATCCTAAAATTGAAACAATTTGATTAAAATCAATTATCTTGGAGTTTTGGGTGTTACAACTTTGTTTTTTATAGTATACCCTACCACTACTAATCTAGCCTTGTATCTTTCAATTGACCCATCTGGTCTTGTTTTTCTTTTAAAGATCCACTAACAGTTAATTGATTTACTTCCTTTAGGAAAGTCTATTAATTCCCATGTTTAATTCATGGTTAGAGAATCTAGTGCACTCCTTAATAACTTCCTTTCACATACTCAATTCTATAGAGTTTAAGGTTTCTATTAGATATAAACATGTGAAATTACAGTTGATATCATCATGTTGTTCTACTATAAAAGTGGTTAAGAAATCCAGTCCAAAACTTTTTTCAGTTCTTTGTCTTTTACTTCTTCTAGGTTCTAATTCACATATTACATGTAAAGTATTAACATTTTCAGATGCAGATGTTTTATTAATAGTTGAAGTGTTTTCAAGATTATGCATACTGCTAGATAATCAAGTAACAAACATATATTTAATTTCTTCTTTTAAAGGAAAAATATGCTTAAAAAACTATACATTTCTAGATTCACTTATGATTTTGTCATTTAAACACATATACCTATATGCAGCACTATTTTGAGCTTAACCAATAAAAACATAGTCAAAAGTTTTATACCTTATCGTAGATTTCTTGAATGCAGGATATAGTGCCTTAACATCCCTAGACCCTCAAATAAGAAAGATTAGGTGCATGTATATCATTTCTAAAATTCATAAGAAATTTTATCCAGTTTTCTATGAGGAACCCTGGTAAGAATAAAACATGCAGAGAACACAACTTTCCTCCATATATTATTAGATAATTAAGAACTTAATAACTCATTTCCTTAATGGTTTTATTTTTTTGCTTTGCTATAGCTATACCAATTTATTGTGGTGAATAAGGGTTAGTAAATTCATGAACAATACTATTTGATTCACAATAATCTTTAAGAAATTTATCACTATTTTGTACTTCTAGTCACAACATATTTGAAAGGTTTATTAGAATATTTACTTTTTACACAAACAAGACATTTACTAGTTCCACGTGATTCAAATGAATTAAATAGTCTTAATTCTTTAAGCTTCTTAATTGATTCAAAATTTATATGACCTGGTCTACCATGCCTCGTATTAATAGATTGAACTATGTAAGCAGAACTAGAAGCATTTGCATTCATCAAAACTGTATTGAGTATAAACGACCATTAGACAGATACCTCTTACCAACAAAGTCTCTGTTTTTGGTAAGGATAGCCTTGACATGTTCCAGTACAATCTTAAGACAACCTTGATTCAACAAACTTCCAGACACTAGATTCCTACGTAAGGAAGGTACATACAAACCATTACTTAATTAAGGAAAAGTTTTTTCAGAAGTTAATTTCAAAATAACCTTCTCTTTCCTAAGTACTCTTATAGTGCCTGAGTTTCCAATAAACGCACATTCTCCATCTGTAGTGTTCTCGTAGTCATGAATAAGTTATTGATTAATGTAGAAGTGTCTTAAAGATCTAGTATCGAGAATCCACTAAGTCTTATTTTTAATTAGGTTGACCTAACAGTTGCTATGACATTGTCATCTTGTTCAGCAAGATTGGCTTGTGATATAGGTCTTTGGTTTGACCTCCCTTTCCTTTCATAGCATTGATAAGATTTGTGTCACTCCTTTCTAGAGACATAGCATATCAGTTTCTTCTTCTTAATTTTTTCCTAACAATCTTCAACTGTCCCTTCTTTTGTGAGTTTTTCCCATTCTACCTTTTAAACTGTTTGGATCTATCTCTGTTAACAGTAGAAAATTCAATGAGGTTAGCATTAACAGAATTTAGATTTTTAGAAATGAGCTTATCTTTCAATATATTGACTTCTTCAGTGCGCATATAGTTGATTAACTTCTAAAGTTTCAAGTCCTTTTTATGCTTCAAGTGATTTTGGTAGTCGTTCTATGATGGAGAAAATTTCTTAAGTAGTGTATTGGCTTAGAGTATCTCACACAGTTCCACTCTTTTGGTCAGAACATTGGCCACCAAAGTTTCATATTCATGAATTTGATTCACAATAGGTCTCATTGCTGTCATTTTAAAATGTAGCCATTTTCCAATTATGTTCGTTTTCCAACTTGCATCATCTCCACCATACCGAGATTCTAAAGTACTCTAGATAGCTTTAGGATATTTTTCGACCACGAATAAATGGAATATTAGAACCAACAAATGGTTCAATACCTGCTTGTGAATTGTCTTGTTGTCTTTTGCGTATCTCTCAGGATTGATTGGTCAACGCCAAAAGCACCCAAGGATGATTCTGGATCAAAGGTAGGTGTGGTATGGTTAATGTTTTATCAGACATGGTATGGTTAATGTTTTATCAGACAATGGATCTATGGTAATAATGAAGGGATAAAAGCCTTAGCAACGGAAGATTTTACAGAACCATTCCTAAATTTAATTTGGAAATCCCAAAATACTAATACATTGGCAAAATAATACAAAAACTAATTTTCTTATTAATAACTTAAAGGCTAAGCATGCTTTCTAATTATAAATTAGAGAAAGAAAAAGAGAAATTTTCAAAAATAGAAAATTTTACAAAATACTTACAACTTATAGCAAATTCTATCACTGATAGTCATTGATATGTTATAGTGATAGAAGACTATTAGTCATAAAATCCAAAATTTTGCTATAACTTGTGAATATTTTAATTTATTGTGCTATTTTTAAAAATGCCCCAAAGAAAAACTTACTTAGTTTGACGCCTCTGAATCTACTAAAACACCAAATTGGGACACCATCCGTCGGAGATCTTCCTATCTTCTAGGATGAGATTGCTTTGTGGAAACCAATTGGGATGAGAAAAGGTTTAGAGAAAAACTATTTTTGCAGAGAGCAAACGCATAGGCATATTTATAACTCCAATTTAACTAAGAGAAACTGATTTCCTTTTGCATATTTTTAACTTCATTCCTTGATGGAGTAGGAAAGAATCATTAGATTCTATTAATTCAAAAAATGTTAAATTATTAGAATATTAAATCAACTAATTAATTAATAATTAATTAAATTATATTTAATTAATATTTCATTTAAATCTTATTTAATAAATATCTCTCCAATATCTTATAGTTTTAAATTAATTTACTTAAATCAAATTTAATTAAATTAAACTAAACTATTAATTAATTCTTCAATTAATTATTATCTAAGTTAACTATCTTATATTTAACTTAAATTAAATTTGAATCATATTCAAATATAAATTTCTCTCATAATCAATAATTTTAAGTTGAATCCAATTCACATTAAATTAATATTTAAACTTATTCAAATATTTTATCTCTCATAAATTAATTTTGAATTATATCTAAAATTAAATTTATATAATAAAGTTTGATTAAAATATAAACTTTATATTATAATGTATCACCATACATTATACTAACTTCCAAAGTAAATTTGAACATTTCAAATTACAATCAATATAAATAAATCTCATTACTCTTTACGACTTAGGAAATGGACCTAATGGACCAACATATCAGAAGCTACAACGATATGAGATTAATTGGCTAAACTCATTCACATATTAACCAAATTTTCGTTAACTATGTGTACACTCCACTAAAGACTCACAATTGAATTGTTCTCACTGTAAATATATTTATGTGTCCACAGTTAGAGACCAATAACAGTAAGTTAGTCCATCACGAGTGTTCGTAAAACCATTTGGGTCAAATTACCATTTTACCCCTAGGTTACCTCTAGTCTTTAAATACAAGTGTTCTTCTAATGAACAACCTGTTTATGGTCCAACCAATAAACAAAAACTTCTCTTGTGCCATAGAGAGGATAGAGTCCTTTGTTCAAGTTTCGAAGATACCATTTAAGGGAACACTCATCTACTTACCCTAAATTAGGAAATCAGTAAATTCCATCTTGTGTAATTATGTTTTCAGTTCCTCAATCGATCTTATCCCCAAAATAATAAGCATATTGAGTCGAAAATTTGACCACTCTCACCCGTATAAATCAAAGGATAATTCCTTGCGAATATGAGTTTATAATAAGAACTAAGACTAAGTTACCTAGGTCATCCTAATGAAATAGAAATCCAACTAGTTAACAGAGTTACATCTAGTGGTTACTATTTCGTGATCTGGTCTTATGTAAACTCATTGAATAGGATACTCTCACTTGCATGTCACCTACAGGAACGCATTGGATAATTACGTTTGTATCAAATACAAAGTGAGCCGTATCCACAATGTTACCAGGATAAGGTACCCAGCTTTATCGATATACTATATACCCTTTAAGCTGATCTGGAATATTGATCCATGTGTATCTCTACATACTGTTCAAAACTCATCAAACAACTTAGGATGTTAGTTTATTGGATTTGGGTTATTAAGACAAAACTAATAATATAATCAATAACATTTATTATAATAATAACACTTTATTAATAACTATCAATGAATTTTAGGACATAAAACCCAACAAATAACATACTCAACTTCTAGCTACTAAAAAAAGATATGTAATTTTTAGGTCCATCAGCTGTAATTCGTTCCATCAAGCGGTTCGAGATTTGACAGATCTTAAAGAACTTTGTTGAAATTTTTTATCGACATTGGTTTTAATTGCTTTTAGATTGTTTCAAAAAAAATAAGGTAAGAATAGTCAAACAATATTGTCGTGTCGTGGCGAACCACTGTGTTGAAAGCAATTACGACTGACCAAGCACTACAAGAAACTGAGGTATTCCCAACGCAGTACATCTTTGGTGAACGTTCAAAATGTATCACTACAGTATTGTCGACACCAATCACGACATCGGTAAAAATACGTCGGGGACCTTTGCCCAACGTGCAAAATGGTCAACATCGGTAATAATATATCCACAATGATGAAGATTTTGATGCTTTAATGACATCGGTATCAAACTACGTTCGACGTTACTATAAAAACGTCTAAATACCCAACTCTGACGTTGCATCGAGAAAATGTTTTTCCCAACATATGGATAATATGTCGGGGAAACCTTTCGATCCTGACGTCTACAATGCACCAGGAAAAGGTTTTATTTTATTTATTGTTAGTTATTTTATTATTTTTTATTGCTCAATACTGTTATTGGTTCCACTCTGTTTGGCAAGAAACAAAATTTACAATAAATTATGAAAATTAAGAAATTACAATTTATAATAAATCGGGTATGAAGTATATATATATAACAAAATGTATAAATAATATGTTCAAAATGTTTAAAACAATTACATTAAAGTAAAAAAAATGTACACCTATCTTCTAGTTATCAAGTAGTGGCGAACACCACATAAAAATGTAACACCTACAAATGACATAAAAGTATAGCTAGAATATCACATATGCAGAATTACACAAATTAAATGTTAAAAAGTACGTTCTCCAAGTGTTCAGACCTCTATATGTCTGACTCATATCCTCGATCATCTTCTTCATCTCTTCCATTTGCATTCATAGTTTCCTTCTATTCTTTGAATTGTTCTTATCATTTCTCAATCATGGTCTGATATCCCTTCGTACTCCATCCAAATTGATCACCATATATATACTGGGAAGTCAATAATTGCTCATAACAAGGCTATATACAACTAAAAACACTACTCTCTAAGACAATCATACATACGAACACCAAAAGTCCATAGATTTTGCAGTTTCTCAATTAATGGTTGTAGGTACACATCAACTTCCCTAGCATGAGATTTTGGATCTGGAATAAGCAATGACATGAAGAAGTTTGATTCTATCATGCATTTCCATGGTGGAGAATTGTAAGGAATTAACACCACAGGCCACATACTGTAGGAGGTATTCATATGACATAACAGATTAAATCCATCTGAAGCTAACCCCAAACGAATGTTTCGTGGCTCTAAAGAAAAATAAAGAAATTAAGAATCAAAGTGCTTCCATCACTCTACATCAGCTGGATATCTCAACACATCCTCCTTTTCTACTCATTTATCCTTATGCCATCTCATGTCTGTCGTGCTTTCTTGTGATACAAACAAGCACTATAATCTCAGCACCAACAAAAAGTAGCTCAATAATTTTTAGAAAATTTTCCCCCTGATCTGTTAGAACTAACCTTTATTAGGACTCACCACAAGTTGGACACTGTTGCAAATTCTCGAACTCCTTCTAGAAAATACACAGTCATACTTACAGCCATGAATAGTCTTGTATCTCAAGCCCAACTCACGTAATTTTTGTTTGACTTCATAGAATAAACTAGAGATATTGGTACCATATTAGAAACACACGTTTTATTATCTCTAACATCATGTCGACGAACTTGTCACTCCAACCATTGAGGACCTTTACATACATCATCGTAACCCAACATTTCACTTTCTTCAGAAAATGGATTACTGCTAGTTCCTTCATCAAAAGGTTTACTACCACTAGTTCCTTCATCAAATCTTTGCATACCTCTGTGCAAATCCACAGGCTCTCCATGATACATCCAATCTATATAGGAGGAAGCTATTCTAATGGTTAATAGATGTCGTTCCACACCCTCTCATGAGTTCCAATTCGAATTCATAAGTCTCTTGCATGGATATCATATTTGTCCGTAATTTGACATGATATTTTGCAACCTCTAAAAATTGAGAAACTCTTTCTCTGTACTCAATCGAAACATATCTCTAAATTTCATCAAACTCTTGTCCATCTCGTTAAAAGCCCTAAAATATAAATTAGGTTGGATTAATTTTATATCTCTTCTCTCAAATACTCCAGCTTACTCCATGAATAAGCTATATTGTCTAATTTTCCATCTTACACTAAAATTAAGTTTAAATCTAAACTAAGTTTAAATCTACCTAACACTTCCAACATACCTAACAAATCATTTCAGACACACTTAATTAAAAGCTACATAAGAATCTCTAACACTATGAACAAATTAGAAACTAATTTTGACATAAAAAACTCGATTACCATAAGTGCATGATAGCCATAAAATTCAAATTTGTAGTCAAATTTAAATTCAAATTTGCATTAAAACTCAAATTTAAATTAACTATCAAATTCAATCTCTAATTCTAAAAACATGAATTTACACATACAATCTCAAATTTACACATAAAAACTCATACAATTTTCACACAGAAACTTACATGCACATAAAAACTCATACATTTTCCACGTAAAAACATACATTATACTATTAAATTCAATCTCTAATTCTAAAAACAAAATTACACATACAATTACAAAATTACACATATGATATATTACACATACAATGAAATTCAAATTACACATAATATCACTACACATAATATCTATACATTTTTTAATACATACAATAATTGATATATACATAGATTTTCATAATTTAAAAATTAGAAAATTGGAGAAAAATTATACCTTGCTGCGGCGACGAGGGAGGAAGAAGGCGGTGGGCAACGGACAGCAGTGGACAACCGACAGGACGAGCGACTATCGGCAGTGGGCGAATAGGGGTAAGGCGAGTTTCTGGTTTAAACTCTTCATTTTCGTTCTCTTCTCTTTTCTTCTTACGTTCTGCATTCTATGAACACAAAACAAATAGGATCAGGATCTGCCGATACCATTAAGTGAGACGTCGACATTAGTACGAATGAAGGCCGACATCTCACTAATAACATCAACAAAAGTTTATCTGTAAAATTTATTACTGAGCTTTCCCCGATGCGGTCAACACGTACGTTGGGAAAGGTTTAATATTTATATAAGTATTTAAACATTCCCTGACGCATTCCTCTAATGCGTCGACATATATTCAATAGTCTCATAATTATGTTAGACCATCCCTAACGTGCTTCTTCACAACGTTGGGGATTCTTAATAATTAAATAACATATCCAACCTTTCATGACGTGCTTTACACGTTATGTTGGGAAAACATTTATTAATAAATTAAAAAATTAAATTGGTGGATGGATCCCGACGTGTTAGGCTACAATGTCGACCTTTCTAGGTGACACCGACACAGGATAATCTACTGCATCGGTATTGGTTCTTTTGTCCGATGTTTTGTTTTTTGACATTCGTCTCGACATCAAAAAACCCTCATTTTCTTATAATGCAGGTGATAATCGTGTTACCAGTTGCTCCCCAAGGTTAACACAACTTCTATACTCAGACATGCACTAGTTGGAATAAGGAATATAAGCAAAACTAAAATGCTCAAAACAATATTAAAATTGAAATGGAAAAATCACAAAGATTAGAAAGATCAGAAATGGACTTCAGGGGTGAAAAGTAATATAGATCGTTTTTTGTTTGGTGTGTAGAGAATGGTCTATCGTTGAACATGTAAACGGGCCAAGAGAGATGGATCAAAGAGGGCGACCAATAGAGAACGAGTCACAGGGAGAATTTTGATCGAGAGAGTGCAAACGGGACAAAAACGTAGGCCAACTTCAAGGCATTAATTTCCAAAAAAAATAAAGAATTTTAGGTAGAGGTGAAAAGTAATATAGATCTTTTTTGTTTGGTATGTAGAGAATGGTGAAGATGAGTCTCTTATATAAGGGAAGTATGGTCGGAAGAAGCCTAATGGGTAGAAACTAACTGCACAGGAAAGACGATCCACCGTTGAACATGCAAACAGGTCAAGAGAAACGGGTCAAAGCGAGAGAATCTCGGCCAAGAGAGAACTGGTTAAAGGGAGAATTTTGGTCGAGAGCGTACAAATAGGGTGAGAATACAGGCCAACTTCAGAGCATTAATTTCCAAAAAATAAAGAATTTTAGGTAATAAAAATTATTTCTTTATAACATGATTACCCAAACCTGAAACTTGTCCATCAAACTAAAAAAACAACAATGTTATGCTATCACCACTAATATACTTTGTTTCCTACATGAAGTTCTCTAGTCTTTATACCATCTCCTTCTTTTTAAATATTTCAATGTGGGACAAAAACTTGTAGTTCTCTAACTTTGCTTCTGGGCTTAGGCCCACAAGCCATTTTCAGCAATATCCATGTGACAAAGAATTACAACAAAAACTCCAATCCTAACTTGTACAAGTCCATTTTAATAAGATAACATAACAAATATTTCTCACTATCAAGATTTTCGTCAATGTTTAGGAAATTGAAAAACGAAGACTCAATTAACTTGATGCCTTAGGTTAACCCTTAAGGTAATAACTAAAGGAGCAACTAAAGAAACAAGTAGGAAAAATAACAATCAGAACACTAGACATTGATAATCCAGTTCGATGACACAATATCTACATATAGGGGGTCATTGACCCATGATAAGAGATCATCTATTGTCTTGTGATGTAATTCTTGTTTACAAATTTGTGGCCTACACTACAAGCAACATTACAAATAATCAACATGTTGTACATAGTGATACTAATATAGTAATACATGAATCGGAAGAAAGATCACTTATAATCGCCACAATAACACTGAGAGAAATACTCCCCCTTAATTAGAAGTCACCATGCAATAACTTTGTCAAGTTCCACTTGATCGTCTATGATCTCTATCGGCTTAGAAACTCTTCAAACATAGTTGTAGAACTTTGTTGTCATGGAAAATAACACACCATAATTTGTATTTTCCACATTCAGTAACTCCATTCAATTTCTTTAATTCAATTTCACAATATACTATGCAACTTTGAAACCCAACCTGTACAGAATAAAAGCCCAAAACACCAGCCCAACAGCAACCCGAAAACTAGGAAAAATACAACCAACCAGCCAATAAAATAGAAGAATATTGAAACAACCAAATCCAACAAAAATAAATTATTAATTAAATAAATAAAGGAAGTGGGACCAACTCATTTATCAAACTCTCTTTGGGATCAACTTCCATTATTTGTCCAAGCAAGCACATCAACAACATCCAAACAGACAAGCCACTAGAAAACATAGTAAACCCACGACACACAAGGATGTATAAATAACAAGTAGAATTGATAATTGTAGAAATACAAGTTATTTTAGTCTTTTCTATCACGCTTCACCCAAAATGCCACTTCGTGCGACTAGATGGGAAAGTGTCGCTCCACACTCTCCGCATATCTTCTCGTGAGATGACACACTTAGTGCCTAGTAAGTGGAACAACTTCTTCTCCTGTCCTTTCGCAAAGCATTTGCCTCGAACTTAGACTTTCTTATTGCAATAGAAATTTACAACTTTTGAACTTTGCTTAGTCCCCTAGTACTCTTTACATGTTACAACTCAACCTTGACTCCTAGGCAATAAGCTCAAAGAAATAATAATGAAACAATAAAATAACATGACTACTTCTCTTTATTAACTTGACACTTTTATAAGGTTCGTGCATTACAAATTACATTTATTTTTCTCACAAACATAAAACTAAAGCTGACTGTTGGTCCACCTTTCCGTGTCCACTGTCTAACACTGCTCTTTCTGAAGAGGTTTTTAGGAGTATAAGAACTCCAACTTCATCCTTCTCCTTGAGTCGCCAACAATCCAACTCAAGGACAATCTTTAGAGCTTCTTTTCTTTGGCTCAATCCCTTAACAATCATTGTCTTCAACCCTACAATTTTGGCACGTCGAAGGACCTTCCTTGATTTGAGTTGAAGTCCTTTGCATTAAGAAGTGATGCATTTACCAACTGGCTCGCGAGATAGGATGACACGGCTTGCACGCCGCACAAGTCTACACAACCACCCTATTTCTTCTCACTTGGCTTCTACGCCAGACTTCCATTTCTTACTTGGCTTCAACGTCTAACAATCTGGAAGTATGAAGCTTGAAACATAAGTCAAAGACTTGGTGAGTGATGGGTTTAGGAAACACCTTTAGAAGGAATATATTAAATCAAATATAAGTAATATAAATTCCAAATACGCAAGCATACATATATACACACGCATATATATAACAACTCATCCATTCATAAACACAGGCTTTTATCGCATTAAACACAGCTACAACTATTGCATAGAATTTCATACGATTCACATCATCGCACAATCACTACTCATCACTGAGATTTGGGATTCTCCCCTCGCCTAGACTTGAGACACAACTCAACCAGCGTCTCGTGAGTTACCTGGAATTTTCACCAGTGTCTCACAAATCATTTCTCACCTCATCGACCTTAGATTCTCCCCTCGTCTATGAAGGGATAAAAGCCCTTTGGCAGCGAAAGCTTTTACGGAACCATTACTCAATTTAATTTGGGAATCCCAAAATACCAATACATTGGCAAAAATTTAGAATCAAAATTCTAAATAAAAACTAAGCATGCTTTTTATTTAAAAGATACAAAGAACTTACTTTTGTTGACATCTCTGAATCTACAAAGCACCAAATTAGGACAACATCCGACAGAGACCTTCCTATCCTCTGGGATGAGATTGGTTTGTGAGAACCAACTAGGATAAGGAAAAAGTTTAGAGGTATTTGAGAGAAAATCTTTTTTTTTTTTTTTTTGCAGAGCAAAATTCTTTACTTTTTTTTCTTGATAAATTCGTTTAAAGAAAACTATTTTCTTCTATATATTTATAAGTGTCTTTCATTCTTGGAATAGGAAAAGGAGTAGGAGAGAATCGTGAGATTCTATTATCAAATCTACTAATTAATTAACAATTAATCCATTAGTTCATAATTAATTAAATCATATTTAATTAATATTTCATTCAAATCTTATTTAAATGAATATATTTTCTATATCTTATAGATTTATATTAATATCATTAATTAAATCATATTTAATTAATATTTCATTAAAATCTTATTTGAATGAATATCTCTTCAATATCTTATAGATTTAATTAAATCAAATTTATTTAAATAAAACTAAACTATTAATTAATTCTCTAATTAATTAATAGCTAAATTAAATATCTTATATTTAACTTCAATT
>JBBPDI010084038.1:0-13253 GCA_037974545.1 Cucumis variabilis
ATGGACCACTCTAGCATTGAGAAATCTATGTAGAAGGGAAAGATTGATGAGTTTGGTTTTATTTTCTTTCTTTCTTTCTGATTGGGCATGCAGAAGATAGAAGGCACTTTAATTTGAGTGTGGATTTGGAGGGGTTATGTTATGTATATATAAAATCTAAGGCTGGTGAATGATGGATATTGATCCTTGCAGCATTTTTGGCAGAATTCAAAGCCAACCCACAAACAAGAGTCATTATATATATATATAGAAAATGAAGGGATATGATCTGATGGAAACAGTTTCTTGAGTACTGTGTGTTATGGGTGTCAGTGTTAAAGACAGCAGCTTCATTCATTTTATGTAACGAAATTCGATACCACTAATATATATATATATTTGATATCAACTTTTATATATATTTAAACTTTAAGAATAGGTTAGAGTTTAAATTTGAAACCTTTATAAATTAATATCAATTTAAAATCTTTATTATGGAATAATAAAGTTAGAAAGCCTACTGTAATATCTCAATTAAGTTTTTTGAGAATCTTACGTTAAAAAATTAAGAGACATTTGATATGTAATTTTGGATGTATGGGTTAGTACTTTGAAACAATACTAATGCATCAGATCCAATCAGAACTTCGCAAGTAAGCATGCTTGGATAAAAGTAGTGCTAAATTGAGTGACCACTTAGGATGCATTATTTTCAAAAGATAATCGTAACAAATGATTTAAGTTAACGGATTGATGAAAATTTTGAGATCTAATTGACTCAAATTTTAAGTTTCATATATTGCATGCGCCGTGGTTGAAAAAATATGAAAGAAGAAACAAATCATGATATGCTTATGAAAATTAATGATTCAAAATAGACATAGCTTTTTAAATACAAAAAAATCATAATCATTAATAAAAGTTGATAAAAATGTCTATCATTGATAAAGAAAAAAACGATATAGTCTAGAAGTGTTTGTTAATATATATATATATTCTATTTTTGTAAAATTTCTATTTGAGATATGATATGTAATGAAGAGTTAAGAATTTATATATATTTAGGGAGGGAGAGAAATGGAGGGAAAAAAGGAAGGGATTTTGTTGGGACCGAAAAGACATACAGAAAGATATAAATAAAGGCATTACGTTGGGGTTACAAACAACAGCTTTTTGGAAACCAACCTCTTTAATTTAATTTGCACCTATTCTTTTTATTTTACACAACATCTTAATATTATATATTATTCCTCTTTTTTTCGTCACTATCATTCATTTTGTAGCCACTAAAAATCTATATATTTTCAATTAATTAATTAGGGTTGTGTATCAAATAATTCTAGCTAGGAATATATATATATATATATAGATGGGTAGATATCAATATCTTAAAATAACGGCTGTATTGAAAATTTTCTAGACACACACATGCCAAACGCCCTACTTCTACTAATTAAACATAAACCCTACCTTTCAAGAAGTTGGTATTGGATGGTTGAGCGACTAGCCATATTTAGTTCGAACATTTTGTTTGTTCTAGAAAAATATCTCTCTTAAAATAAAACAAGTACTTTTTTATTTTTCAAAATCGTACGATAGTTGAAAAATTGGTGAACGAATTTAAACGTCTCAACTAGGTTAGACATTTTCTAATTAATGTTCTCGGCATGTTTTCACCAAAAAAAAATTCACTTAAATTTAAAAAATTAAGTGAAATTGTTTTTGTTTTGAAAATTAATAAAAGTGTAAAAGTTTTTGGTAATAAATTAGGGTTAGGAGTGAAATTTATATTTGGTAGGTGGGGTTTGCTCTTTTTCTAAGTTTATTAATTGTACAAATATTATATTATATAAACAAAAAAAAGAGACAAAAAGTGAAATTCTCATCTCTAACTCCAAGTAATTACTCAACACTCATAAATCTAAATTAGGGTTTCTCCAACCCTTTTTAATTTCATCCAAAGACATATATATATTTATCTAATTTCTAAGTAAACCCTAATTAATCACATCATTCAAAAGTGCACCTACTAAAGTAACCAAAGCACTTTGGAAGGTATATATATATATAGTTTAACCATTCTGAGTTAATCTAATCGTAAATATAGAAGATACATAATGATGATAAAAAAGATTAAAAAGTTGTGATTTCAATCCAATGATGTATACATACGAATTTTTTCAAAATCTAAATGTTATAAGATCAACTTGATTGTTTTGTGAAACTAGTCAAAGTGTGCATGTTTTAGCATGAAAATTCTTGGATATAAAAGAAAAAGGTATATAGAGAGAGCGAGTGAAGAAATTGGAAGGGGTTTGATATTATATGATGTTAAGAGATGTGCTGTATTCCATATTGCAGAGAGAGAGAGAAGATACAGAAAGAGAGAAGAAAGCATAGAGCGAGAGAGAGATATAAGGGAGTGATTGTGTGCGGCCATTTTATTATGTACGAAGCAACTTAAAGGGTGGAAAAAATGGTTGGCCTTTTCAATTCATTATAGATTCCCTCAAGGACGATCACATAAATTGCATATTTTGTTGTGTTCTCCCCATTTATTATAACCCAAAATACCCACTCCACCCTTTGCATTACACACTTCATTTCCAATGTTACTTCTATGTGAATAGGAGAGGTACATGAATAAACCGACATCATAATAACAATATATGCATGTATTGATTAGTAAATAACAATGTTTTTTTTTTATTAAATACTAAAGGTTGAATATGGTCAGTGAACACGCTTAGATATATCTTAACTAGGGTTGATGTACACATTCTTTTACCACTCTCATCACAACCTAGTCCAAAGAGATACATTGATAAAAAAAAAGTACATAACAAGTAGGGGTGTAAGAATATGAGTTGAACTCGAATAACCTGGATTACCCAACTCATATTATAAGGGTTGGGTTGAGTTTGGTTAAAATATGGGTTGGGATGAGTTAAAAAAATTTAATTTTTTCGGGTTGGGTTGGGTCTCGGGTTGGAGGGTTGAAAAATTCGATTCAACCCAACCCAACCCGAATTAATATAATATATATATATATATATATATATAATTTAATAAAAAAAATTAGGTATATAAACTTTGAATTTATTGTATGAAATTTTGAATTATGTAGGTTTGAAATTTAAATGTAGCAATTTTGAACTTTTATAACCATTAGAAAATAGAAACGAAAAAAAAAACTATACAACCCGACAACCCAACCCATATTTTACGGGTTGATTGGGTTGAAAACTAAATTTGGGTTAACAACCCAAATAACCCAAAAATATAGGTTGGGTTGAGAATGTCTCCTAACCCAACCTAACCGGATTTCACCCCTATCACGAAAACTCACGAAACTAGAAGAAAAATCGAGAGAGAAAGAGAGAGAAGGATATTTCGCCGTTGCCGCCGCTAACATGTCATCGCCGCCCACCGTCGCCATCGTTGAGGTCGTTTCTTTTTTGTGTTTTTTTGCATTTAGGTGTGTAAAGTGTATGTATATGTATGTGTATATAAGTTTAACATGCGTAATGCGTAATGTACATGTATATGTATGTATAATTTAATGTGTATATGTTTAGGGTGTACGTAGATGTATATGTAGGTATAATTTAATGTGTATATGTTTAGGGTGTATGTATATGTATATGTAGGTATAATTTAATGTGTATGTGTTATGTGTATATTTAATGTGTATAGTTTAGGGTGTATGTATATGTAATGTGTAATGTATATGTATGTATAGTTTAGTGCATATGTATATGTATGTATATATATTTTTTTATTGCAATTAAAAAATTATACAAAATTTAAATAATGTATGAATTTGGGAAAATGTATGAGTCTAAATTCAATTTGAATACATTATATTGAACAATAGTTTAAAGTTTAGTAAAACTTGAGATAAAGAGTTTTTATTAAATTTGATATTGAATATAAATTTCATATTCAAATTGCATTTGAATTTTTTAAAATGTTAAATAGCCTAACTAAAATGGAATATGTATAAAACTAATATAACATATTTATTTGTTATGTCATTTAACGAGATGGACAAGAGTTGGATGAAAATTATGCATAGGTTTTCTGTTGAGTATAGAGAAGGAGCTTTTCAGTTTTTAGAGGTTGCAAAACATCACACAAATAATTACGAAAAAATAAGGTGGCTATGCATGAAATGTATGAATTCAAACTAGGACCCTTAGAGGGTGTGAGGTGATATCTATTAACCATTGGAATAGCCTCCTCCTATATAAACTGGGTGTACCATGGAGAACTCGTAAACTTGAACATAGGTATACAAACATTTAATGAAGGAACGAGTAGTAGTTACCCAATAATTGATGAAGGAACTAGCAGTAACTTAATAGTTGATGAAGGAACTAGTAGTAACTAGTTATTGAAGAAAATGAAATGTTGGATATGTTGCATGATTTACAAGCTAGTATTGAACAAGTAGAAGAGATGGAGGAATGTTTAGATTTATAATAAGACAGAACAAACAACGTATTTAAGGTGTTACTAAATCAAGTAAGTTGTGAGCTATACCCCGGCTGTTCAGAATTTTCGTCACTAAACTTTTTGGTTAAAATGATGCACGTAAAGGTTCTCAATGGTTGGAGCAAAAAGTTCTTTGACATGATGTTAGAGTTAATAAAACGTGCGTTTCCAATGTGTGAAACTAACATCCCTTAGTTCATTCTATAAAGCTAAACAAAAATTGTGTGATTTGGCTTAGTGTACAAGACTATTCATGCTTGTAAGTATAACTGTGTATTGTTCTAGAAGGAGTTCAAGGACTTGCAATAATGTCCGACTTGTGGTGAATCTCGATATAAGATTAATTTCAAAAGATCAGGAAAAAAAATTCCATAAAAGGTATTTCATTACCTTCCGTTGGTGCTAATATTACAACGATTGATTGTATCGCAAGAAAGTTTGACAGACATGCAATGACATAAGGATAAACAAGTGGAAACAAAGGATGTGTTGAGACACTCAGCCGATGCAGAGGTATGGAAGCACTTTGATTCTGAATTTCCTGATTTTGCATTAGAACCACAAAATGTTCATTTGGGGTTAGCTTCAGATGGATTCAATTCGTTAGGTCATATGAGTACCTCGTACAGTATGTGGCCTATGGCGTTAATTCCATACAATTTTTACACCATGAAAATGCATGAAAGAGTTGAACTTCTTCATGTCATTACTTATTCCCGATCCTAAATCTCCTGACAGAGAAATTGATGTGTACCTACAACCATTATTTGAGGAATTAAAAAATCTATGGACGTTTGGTGTGCATACGTATGATTGTCTAACGGATCAATATTTTCAATTGTATGCAGCCTTTGTTGTGGACAATTAATGACTTTTCAACATATGATGATCTATCCGGTTGGAGTACAAAAGGATATCAAGCACTTCCCATTTGCATGGGGGATAGATCATCGTTCGGAATATGCAGAAAGATAGCATTCATGGGACATCGACGGTATCTTTCAGAAAATCATGTTTGGCGTAGAAGTAGACTCCATGATGGAAAGATAGAATGTAAACCACCTCCAGTTATAATGAATGACCAACAAATATTGGAACAACTAGATTCTTTGGAGTTTTCAGTAATGAGTAAGCATCCTTCGTTAAAAGATAGAAAAAGAAAAAGAGTTCTTAATTAGACTAAGAAAAGTATTCTTTTCTATCTTCTTTATTGGTCAACACTACTTATTCGTCACAAACTTGATGTAATGCACATTGAAAAGAATGTTTATGAAAACTTGGTCGTTACGTTGTTGAATATTGTAGGAAAAATAAAAGATACCACGAATGTCCGATTAGATTTACAATTTGGTAGAAGTGGGTAACCGATTGGTAAAACCACATGTGAGCTATACCTTGACTAGCAGCAGAAAAATTGAGTTCTGTAAGTTCTTGAAAGTAATTAAGTTTTCCAACGGATTCGTTTCTAATATTTCACGATGCGTGAATGCAAACGAGAGGAAAATATCAAGTCTTAAAACGCACGATTGTCATGTACTGCTACACCGACTTCTTCCAATCGGTGTTAGGGCATTCTTACAAAAAATGTGTACACTGTAATTACTAAACTGTGCAATTTTTTTCGTGATTTGTGCGCTAGGATGATAAGAATAAGTTATTTGGACAGATTACAGTAAGATATTATAATTATATTGTGAAAATTGGAAAGAATATTTTCACATGCTTTTTTTAGCGTCATGGTACACCTTGCACACTAAAACAATATGTTCGTAACAAAGCATGTCCTAATGGGTCTAATGCAGAAGGATATCTATGAATGAATCAAATACTTTCTGTTCACGCTATTTAAAGGGGATAGAGATCCAACTCACTAGAGATGATCGAAATGACGATAACATTGAAGAGGATGAGGTTATTGGTGAGTATGAAGTATTCGTTCAGAAGGTACGACATTGGGAGAGTCACGTTTACGAAGTATATCACAAGAAGAGAAACGACTCTTTCATTGGTACATCCTCAGCAATGTGGATGACACTCTGTGTAGGACTGAAGTTGATCCTACAATAGTGAAAGACCAAATATTTGTCATGTCGTGAAAAATTTCATAAATGATGAGAATGACGAACAATTATTACATCAAAGCAGGTCAAACGATAATGAATAACAATGTTTTTTTTACGTATACAGACATTTAGTCATTTTTTTATACATTAATTACATTGTGATACTCACTTTTATTTGTTTAATGTTTTATTGATTTTTATGTTTGTAGAAATTAAGTCTAACTTTTCGAGTAATGCGCATGAGGAAGACTATTTTCTTAATCTTGACGCGTTGGATAAAGCGGGTGGTTCGTTGTCAGTAAGCGACACTTTAGGTTTGTAATAACCAGCATATTTAATACAATTTTTTTCATCTGATCTTGTCTTTATGTTATGCTTATTGTATCTAATAACAATCATTTTCAGTAGACCCCTCTCATTCGGCTCTCATTCCCACTACAAGGAGAGTACGATGAAATTCTAGAAAAATAGATGTCGAGCGATACGTACAACAGAATGGGGGAATTCCTATTTCCATCTCCCTTGGTGGGGACAGACTGTCTTGGCACATGCTTCTCGTTTCAATTGCACAAACGGTGTGTTGACACGAGACACGTTTCCTATTCAAGCTCTGAAGTAAGTAGATGTACCACTAGAGTGCATCAAGGTCATCAAGAACGACTTAACGATAGCTCTATAAATTCATAAACATTTATGTATGTTTCTATTTCCCTATAAAAGCTTTACTAACTTGAAATCTATTTCTTTTGTGGCAATTTTTCGTGTTTGATCTAAACGATCCAACACTTAATCGATTTGTTGAGCATTAAATGCTCACCGTGTGGAAGAAATTCAGGACAAGTAACCATCAACATTGTGAGAAATTTAGTGACCTTGAACAAGCACGAGCAAACCCACCCCTGAGATTAGTCAATTGGGTGAAAGATTGACATTTTCTATATGACCACTACATCACTCGACAGTTTCAGGTAATTTATATACTTTTATGTTACAATCAATTAACATTTATTTATTTCATTTATTTGAAAGTATAACGCTTCGATCATCATCATTTTTGGAATGTAGGAGCAATCAAATATGTGTAAGCCTGTTAGGGCGCAACAACCTTACAACCATAGGAGCGGCACAAAGTCGTTTCTTTAGAGACAAATAGAGCTCACTGAACTACATGATCGTCTGGTGGATTGTGTCAAGTTATTCAGAGAAATGCACACTAGTAGTAGTGGCGAGTTCATTTCACCAGCAGCAGATGATGCTTTTCTAAGTTTTAGAAAACTTTATATTTTATTATACTTTTAATTCTATGTTTTTAAGTTCAATTATCTCTCAAACTTACAAGCTTCTATTATGCAGAATCAAATGGTGAAACTTTAGTCTCAGCTCATCCCAGAGGGTTCTGAACCACTAACTAAGGACGAGATATGCGAGACAATTTTGGATAGACGACCGAGCTACTCAAAAGATGTTGGTTGGGGCCCAAAATCCAAGTCTAGAACTGCAGTTTCATCTTCTTTCTCCAGTATATATGACTATCGACACATATAGCGGAGGTTAGCGAACTAAGAGCGAGCCTTGAAAATGCTAATTGAATGCTCCAAGAACAACGATTGAGGGAGGAGGAGCGAGATCGACAAATGGTGGAGCAAGATCGACAAATAGTGAACCATGCACGACAAATAAAAGTGATGAAGAAGATGCTTGAGAAGATGAGTCAGGCACAAAGATGCCCACGATCACTTCGGTACTCGCTTTTCAATATTTAATTTTGTTTAACTTTTTATATGTGATATTCTAACTATACTTTCATGTCATTTGTAAGTTTGACGTCTATATCTACAGTGCGCTAAAGCATTAAATTTCAAGTTTTTTTTTTAATGTAATGTTTTGAATTACGTAATTGTTTTTTTTGTATTGAACATATTTCATGTATCATTTTGTAATGAATAATATTTTCGTTTTAATCATTTTACTACAAATTTTATTATATCGGGCCTTAGTAAAATAAAGAATAAAAAATAATAGAAAAAATTTTAAAAAATAATAATAAACAAAATATAATAAAAAACCTTTCTGACGTTTGCGTCGAGGAAGCCTTTCACGACATCTGCATCGCAAAAGGTTTCCGTGACGTCACGCCGCGATAGCCTTATGTGACGTACTATATGGTGTTCCAGGGAAAGTTTCGTGAACGTTGGCGCGAGGTGAGTCACGAAAAGTATCCCCGATGAGACTTTCCATGATGTGCCTATCGACGTAGTGTAAGACCTCGATGTAGCCTTCCGCGACGTTTATGATGGGTTTCGACAACGTGTTGCTGCGTTGGGGAAGACCTTAATTATTATAGTGATCAAACTGACATCGACCCTTGATGAGTAAATGTCGGTCGATTGCTAGGCTTAACTCTTTAAAATATTTTTTTGAAATTTCTTAATTTGGTACTTTTCCAATTCAACACTAACGAATCGCTCTCGTTCTTTGACCAACTGATATTGACTAACTTCGGTTTGGTCTATTAGCTCGATTTTTTGGTCTATCATGCTTAACCCTACTCCTTCGTTTGTGTCAATTGTTTGAGGTTGATTTGATCTCAAGAATGACTAATTTTCTTGATTAGGTTAGTTGAACCCGAAACAACAATACTTGTTACCGAACACAAATATATATATATATATATATATATATATATATAAAACCGTACACCTATGTCATGTTTTAATTCATAATTTTTATCTCGTTATATATTATACTCATCAAACTCACACATTAATTTTTAACAGATTCTCCAAACAAAAATCTATCCTAGTTTGAAATTCGTAATATTTGTTCTTTTTTCAAAATAAAGCATTGATTAAGTTTATGGTAAGAATTAAGAATATTGATGAAAATATTTTGAGATACAATATGATAAAATGAAAAATTTAGAATAGAAATAGATATATATGTAGCTAATTTTAATCGTGATAAATCGTTCCTTTTTGTCCATTTCCGCTCTATGCCCATAAATATAATTAAAAAATCCTGAAAACTATAGGACACCCATATAATTAATCAATTAGCTTCAACAAGTTTCATAAACTAATTCTAAACTAGAAATAGATTGAGCAATAAATAAAAAATAGCTATACAAAAAATCAAGCGATAAAATTACAAGGATGATTATACTTAGCAAAAGTAATAACACTCACTCTCGATTTGTGAGTCCACCATAGCCTCAACGAACATATTCATTTTAAAAATGTTGAGTAGTTTTTTTTAATTATTTCTTTTTTTGCCATTAAGAGTTAAATTTAATGGCATCTGTATATACTCAAAGATAAAAAAAAAAAGTCTTAGGTTCAAAACCTCATTGATCCTGTTCTTACTTAAGAAAATGTCGAGTAATATTTATTTATAATTAACTAGTCAACCGGTATTATTTCGCATGGTTATAACAAAAAAATATTAATAAAATAGTAAAGTTTTTTTTTTTTTTGGTTTATGTTTAAGTGATTGTTTTGTTTTGAGAAGAATAAGACAAATAATTTATTAGTACCTTCGAGCATGATTATATTATTTAGTAGAATATCATAGTAAAGTTTGTATCAACGTTTTTTTTGGCTTGAGGATACAATAGTCCTGATAAGAAAATATTCCACCTTTGTATAAAAGGCATTGTACAAACAAATTGATATAATGCATTTGTTTTTCTTTTATTAAGGAAAAAGTGGACATAGGACATATGTTTTATAATGTGAATTTTTTTTATCCACGTGTCAACAATAAATTTGTTTTATTTCTAAAATATAAGTTATAAATACTAAAAAGATTTAGAAAAATCATCTTTTTTTTTTTCAACAATGATATTTCATTAATGTTTTAAATTTTCAATTAATATCTTAGATAAGAAATCGTGGTTTTTAAGATAATTTTAACTTTCCTATCATTATTTAATAATAATGATTTTTGAAAATATTTAAAAATAATTTCCTTAATTATCAAATACCATATTTATTATATAAATTGTAACTTAAATATTTATTTTCACACGTATATTTATATTTATTACTAAAATATAATTTAATTTGGATATACTTTAAATATGAGATATATTCTTATCTAATATGGTAATAATCAGTTTAATTATTCTATAAAACCAAAATGTATTACTTTCACGAAAATGTATTACTTTCAATTTCATAATCAAACAAAAATGTATTACTTTCAAGAAGCAATTTCTGCGTTGTCGGTCTTCTCCGATTTTTGTTTTATAAAAATTTTGTTCTTCCTTCTTCCCTTCCGATTTGCTCCAGAAATATTTTGTTACTTTATTTCCTTCATTTTTTGTATTTTTTTCGTAGCTTTTTTTTCTCCTTCGGTTTCATCTTAAAATTACCTTCTTAATATCTTCTGGTCATGTTCTTCATATTTTGTTTAATTTTTTGTTGTTCAGTTCATCTTCCGGTCATGTTTGACATAGATTTTTTTATTAAATGTTCCGTTATTTGTATATACTATGGTTTATCACTGAATAGTACATTTATGTTCTGTGATTTGTTACATATATACTATTGCTTATATTAAATAATACATACACAAATTTTTTGTCATGTTCTATGATTTTTTCTTACTGCATTTATATATCATTGCATACACAAATTATGTTATCAGTATACATCTGTATATCTACAATAACATGTATTTAGTGTCATATATAGTTAAGTTTTTTTCCTTCATGTTTCGTATCATTTTCTTTATCTTTTTATCTATCCGATCAATATTTTCTTTGATTTTTTACATATATACTACTGCATATATTCAATAATACATAAGTGATAGTTCAAGTTTCATTATATATCGCTGCATACACAGATGATGCTTTCAGTATCATCTGTATATAATAACACGTACTTAGTGACAGATATAACCCTATTATTTTTTTGTCAGGTATGGTAAAAAATGTTGTATATTTCAATGGGTTTTTCTATGATTCCAACAACTATGTTAGTTAGAGTGTTTGTGAAACATTAGTCAATGAAATTATGTCTTTTAAAGACTTGCACAATATCATTAGATCTAAGTTAGACAGTTATATTGATATGAATGATATTGATATATACATCTGCCTAGGCCCTATAGAATGTCTTAAGAAGGACTTGACTATAATCAATGATAATGATGTTAAATGGGTTTACCATATAATAACATCTAATGTTGAGCAACACGTTGCACTTATTGTTTAATCGGTTGGCCTCTTAGTTATTACTTTAGGTTCTTCATCTTCTAGTTTATTTCAAATAGAGATCCATTCAGACGACGAGCATTTTTTTAAATATAGATATGTCTAAGATAGATTCCACCTTTGAACTTAAGATACATGACATGTTTTCAACAAAAGTTTGTTGAAACAGTCATTGCTATTAGAGACAACTTTCAATACGTTACAGTTAAATCAAACAAGGAAGTTTTGATTTTGCAATAATGAAGATTGTTTATGGTCATTATGTGCTTCTTGTTGTTTCCATGGGGATAGGACATTGTGGGTTTTTACTAGATTCGATTCTGAACATACATGTTCTGTATATGTTCCTTTAACAGATCACAAACAGGTTACTTTTTTTGTTATCAAGGACTTAATAAAAAACAAAATAAGTTTACCTAGTTCAGAGTTGTCCACCCCTAAAGATATAGTCCACTACATTTGTTCTGAGCATGGTTTAAGCATTAGTTGCTAAAAAGCATGACATGCACGTGAGACTGCATTGGATGAAGTTAGAGGATCTCTAGAGGACTCACTACAAGAAAAACTGTCTACCATGACAGTTGTGTATATTAGAAAATGGGGGGAGAAAAAAAAACTGTCACAAAATGTAAAATTTCCTGTTTTTGGAGGGAAAAGACGGAAATTTTCGTATAACACATTCCGTGACAGTTATTTGATGTCATAGAAAAACCATAAAATAATTTTTATTTTTTATTAAAAATAAATATATAAAGATTAGAAATTTGGTAAATTTCTCCAAATTGTAAACCCTTCCTATTTTCCCCAATTCTCTCGCAAAGCATCCATCTCCAATCCCACCGTCTTTCGACCCCGTCACCATCCACCACTATTCGTGGCCATCTGTTCACTCCGGCGTGACCGTCTATTCGGTCTAATTAGACCAACTATTCACTCCGACGCTGTCATTAACGAACGACAAAACCCCTGCAATCCCTCTGCAATCTTCGAACCTTTTCAATTCGTTCCTGTCGTCTCCGACGCTGCCATTCGTGGTTGTGGTCATCTGTTCACTCTGACCCTGCCATTAACGAACGATGAAATCCCCACAATCCCACCGTAATCTTCGAACCTTTTTAATTCGTGTCCATCGTCACCTCCTCCTGGTAAGCTTCTATTCTTTCTCTCTTTGTATCTCTCTATGTGATGGTTGCTTCTGTGGTGATAGTGTACATTAGATAATGTACATTGAAATTTAACATGTTGTGATTATCATCATCATTTCCTTTGTGTGGTTTGTTGTCTTCATTCATTATTATTCAAGGAAATATTCCTCTCACTTTTTTAAAGGAGTCCTTATTAGTCTAGCAAAAATACAGAAATTGCGAGATGAAGATTTTTCCTTCCAGAAAGAGGTATTCTTTTCTAAATTTTGGATGACAAAGAATTATATATTGGCTATTAGCTTTTGTCACAGATTCTTTTAGCTTTTATTGTTTAAAATTCATAGTTTAGAA
>JBBPDI010084046.1:0-13251 GCA_037974545.1 Cucumis variabilis
ATTGAAGTAGATTTGAGATCGAATGTATGCTGTGTTGGATTGGAACTATATATATATATATATATACCTATGGATGTCGAAATGACTGAATTTGTAGATGCTGCTTATGTGAAGTGTGGTAATGAACTTGTTGGCGGTTGTCTAAGTTGGGTGTAAGCTATACCAAAGTATGATTGTGTGCTTGTGAACTGAGAGGATGTTATTTTCATTTGACTTGTTAGACTGTGGTGTTGATATGTTTCTGACTAACTTTGGGTTAAGTTAGAATAAGATGACTGTTAGAGGTTATGAAAAGAGTTATGTGATGAGAATGTTTGATTGTACTATGAATAACTGTTAAGATGTTTAGAATGGACCGAGGAGAAAATTATTAGTTTTCTATTGGAAAGTTACCTTGCAGGTGTCCTACGGAATCATCACCTATTGTGCATCCTTCAGGAGCACTGGACTGATATGTGTTTCTGCAGAACACTAGACTGATATGTGCATCCTTTTGGAGCACTAGACTGATATGTGTATCCTTTCGGAACACTAGACTGATTATGTGCATCCTACGGGATCACAAGATTGAGACTGTGCAGGGTACCCCATTAGGAAGTTAATAATTTATTCTTCCCCTAATGGGACCAGTAGAGGGTCTTCTACTAAGTATGTTTGTACTCACTCTTTTATATTTAACTTTTTCAGAAAAAAGATAACAAGGAAGGTAGACCGACGAGGAACGAGCAGGAGGCGTGATTGCCATAGAGGATTTCTTAAATTGCTTTCGCTTAATGTTTGGATTTCTTGTTTCTTTTAGCACTTGAGACTGTTTAGAAAATGTAGTGGTTAAACTGAGTTCATGAACCGATGTCTTGTAAGCTTTACTTTGTAAATTTTGGTTATTTAAAAACAGGGCCCGAACTTAAATTTGTTTTCTTCGAGAGTACGATTTCAAATGAATTTAGTATTTTGTGTAAATCAAGGTCTTTTGTTGAAATTAATGACTTCGACTTAGTTAGAAAAGTTGGGTCGTTACATCCCAAATTTTTTTTTCAAGATTGTGTACCAAGATCTTTTATATTTGGTTAACGATCTTGAACCAAATAACACTTCGAAGAAAAAATAATACAAGATTTGTGATTAATTGAAAACAAGATCATGATTTTAAAAAAAATATAAAAGAAAAATTGCAAAAGAAGAAGAGATCAACAAAGAAGATGGAAAGGAAAGAAAAATTGAAGAAGAAGAATAGAAGAAAGAAGATGAAAAGGAAGAAGGAATAAATCAGAGCCACACGAAATTCAAAAGTTGAAAGGACAAACTTGGAATATTTTAAAAAAATGGTCGGCTTATGGGTTTTTTGATTTTGTTATATGGGTCATAAATATTTTTGTGTTTTGTTATATTTATAAAAATTAATCAAGTATAAAAGGTAGAGATCAAAAAGTTAATAATTGGTTAGGTCATAAAAATAGTTCAATTATAATTTTCCTATATGTATATGTGACAATTATAAATTAATTTAATAAGTTTTTGCTACAATACATAAATTTGATCCAAGGACAATAATAGGTACAAAGTTAGATAGGCCCAAGCCATTTGAAGTGATAGAGAAAAAAGAAATTGTTGGATATATCTAAATGAGATAACAGTGGAATAGCAAAATTGGAAATATATAGCATCTGAAAAAATAGCAAAAAGCGAAGGAAGAAGAAAAATAGTGTAAACCCGAAACCTTGGTAGAAAACTTGAGTCTTTTAAAAAAGTTGGAAGATTAGGAGTTGAATGGAGTTAAGGTTAAAAAGTACGAAAGAAAGGATGCCATGGTTGGTAGAAAAAGAGGAAAATTTGGCTAAGTGTCAAAGATTGTAGTGCTAGGAATATAGAGGTTATGTTGGAGTTGTTTTGGTGGCTAAAGGAAAATAACGTCTAAAGAGGTTAGTAGGCACTTAAGAGTGGCAACCAAGGATTTGCAATAGGCATTTGGAGGTTATTGTATTTGTGTTAAGCGTTTTGCATGGTTTGTTAAGTTGGAGGATGTTAGGTGAGAAGAAGGCTTGAGAGGTTATTGTGAGCGTGGAAGGCTATCTTTGCGAGGTTAGGCCCGGATACCATGGGCGAGGAGCATAGCTACACAAGGAAGGATTAGAGGTTAGCATGTATTTTGAAGCTTGTCATTAGGCGGCAAGATTTCACACATGACTATGCGTTGAGAGGTTAGTTGGACAAGAAAAGCATGGGCATGAAGGGCACAAGGCCATAAAGGTTAGCCTTGTGATTTGGACATAACATAACATGATTACAACATTTGGTTTAAGGACTAATCTAGATGTCTTAACCATGTTATCATGTAATTTGATATGGAGGAGAAGTCTGAGGTGTAATCATGAGCTTAAGAGGTTAGTCTAATCAAAGGTTGAGTGTCAATTTAATTCCATGCAAACAAGGGATTTCGAGCAACCCACTCAAGCAAATTCACTAAGATTAGTCTTAAAAGTTTAGAAATTGTGTCTAGTTTGTGAGAGAGAGCTACTGTTCAATTTGGATTCAAGAAGGATGGAATTTCAATCAAGATTAGGCGAGAAGGTCATTTTCTAGAAGAATCTGAGCAAGGTGCATTCATAGAGGACTATAGAACTTGTTACTTGGAATTATCCTTCACAAAATTAAGGTAAAAAAGTTAAGACATTTTAGAGCAACTTTGTAGAAGGAAGTTTTGTAAAAAAACATCTAAAGATTTTAAGTTATGAGTTTTCAAAGTTGGGTCATGTATTCTAGACGAATAATGAAGTACTGGGCAGTAGGTCAAGGTCATGTATGCTAGGCGAGATGAGTAGGCATTGTGAGAACAAAGAGATTATTGTGCGTGGTGGTTGGCATTGGACACACGACTTGTGTGCGAGTTTTGCACAACCAAGGCAGCACGCTAGAAGGACTACGCAGGACGTCAGGCACATGACCAAGGCGTGTGGTGTGTCTGTCCGTGAGGTTAGCACGCGCGAAAAACCTCTTAAGAGGTTAGCACACGGGCAGCCCAGCGCATAACTAATGCCCTGCCGCCCACCCATGCACGCTAATAATGTCATGACATGAATTTCGATCTTTTTGGTCAATTTTGAAAATTTTAACTACATTTTTTATGTTTTCATGGTCAAGGAAAATTAATTGGATATAACTTTACCATATATTTAGGACAAGAGGAGATCAGACAAATTTATAAGCCAAGGATTTAGGCTTGTATCTGTGAGTGGAAAATGATTTATTTAAAGTATTTCAAAGCATGTTTTTAAGCCATGATTTATGAGTGATTTATGTTAAATGTTTAAGCTATTTATGAACTGTATTCAAGCATGTTATTATTTTAAGTAATTATGTATGATTACTGTTTATTAAGGCTATGTTTAAGGATTATTGAAAATTAGTTAAAGATCATTTATTGCAAAAAGATTTAAGGTTTATGGTTTATAAATGTTTTATTGAAACCAAGCTATCTCAAAATTACTCGTTACGAGGTAGATTTAAAATTTACTCGTACGAGACATGTGTGGAAGCCAAATTTTCTTTAACCTTTGGAATTTGATAAGTTTAGTCAAGGATAAGAGAATGATTTTTTTTTAGCAAGAAGGTAAAAATATTTGGAATTTGGTTTTAAACATGAGGAGAAGAGAAAAGTTGAGAAATATTGGTTAAGTATCAAAGATTTGGTTTTTGGTTGTTTGAAGGTTATATGGACGGTAAAGGAAGACCAGAAAACCTCCAAAAAGGTGTCATTGGGTGACAAGAAGAGGCTTGAAAACCTCTAAAGGATTGGCATTTGGTCATGAAGTACACGACCAAGTAAGAAAACTAATCTCCAAAGATGATGCTTAGGCATTTGGATAACTAAGCAAGGAAGCAATGAAGGTTAGCTATGCGTTTGAAGCTTATCTTTGGAAGGCCAAGGATCAAGCAAGGAAGGCTTTGAGAGGTTAGTTGGGCGAGAGACATGGCCAGGTGAGGAAGGGTGCCTGGCGAGGAAGGCTTACAGCCAAGTGTTGAAAGATTGTCATGTGAGGAAGACTTGTGGCCTAGTGTTGAGAGGTTGTCACATAAGGAAGGTTTTCTTGGCATTTTGGCTTGGTGATTAAGAGGTTAGGTATGCGAGAAAGGCTAGGCGAGGAGAGGCTATGTGGCCAGGGCTTGATGCGAGGAAGGCCAATGAGGTTAGCCATATGAGTAGGAAAAGTATGTGGCATGCTGAGGGCATTCGATAAAAAGTAAGTCCATGTGTCTAACCCATGTCATCATGCATTTTTACGGGCAAGGAGGACGTGAAGGAGTTGCTGAGATGTTAACAAGAGCTTAAGAGGTGAGTCTAATCAAGATTAAGTGTCACCTTAATCACATGCAAGAGACTATAAATATGCAAGCTTCAGTAATCAATTTCTCACAACTTACTCATGCAAATTCACTCATTTTGGTCTTAAAAGTTAAAAAATTGAGACTAGTTTGTGAGAGAAGGCTTTTTGTTAAATTTGGAATCAAGAAGGCCTGCGATTGGATCAAGATTAGGTTAGAAGGTTATTTATTGGATGATTCTAGGTAAGGTGTACTTCCAGAGGGCTAGAGGACTCATTACTTGAAATTTTCCTTCACAATTTTGAGGTAAGAAGTTTAGATCAATTTAGAGCAAATTTATAAAAGAAAGTTTTATAAAAAAAGTTATGGATTTGTTACGATTTTTCAAAGATGGGTTATGATTCTGGAAGTTAAACAGTACCTGGGGAGTGGTCGTGAGTGATGCATGTGTAGGCGAGAAGGGTTTGGCGTATTGATTATAGAGATTATTTTAGATCAAATTGCACGCACATGACAAGGCCATGACACAGTAGAGCAGCAAGGCACGCACTCAAACTTTGCGCATGACACTGCCTTAGAAGTTAGCGCGACACAGGGTGTGTGCGGGGAGCACCAATGCACACACCATGCATACGAGGGGCTCTAGATAGTCGGTAAGCACCTGTGCGACAACACCCTTGCAAGGTTAGCACGCAACGTGCACCCCACCTCAATAAGGTTAGCACACGGCGTGCGCCCCGCCTTAAGGAGGTTAGCATGCGACATGCCTCCCACCTCAGTGAGGTTAGGACACGACAGGGCTCAGGACATGTGTGCGCGACCAACTCTTTGTACTATGTCAATGGACTCCAATTGGTTGTTTTCAAACTATTTTGGGCTGTTTTGATATTTTTGAGAATTTTTACAAAAGTTTTGGATATTTTCATGTTTGAGAAATTAATTAAGGATAAAATATGAATTTTTCAAGACAAGGAGTATTAGGAGGAATTCCCGAGACCAAGTCTATATTCAAGTGATTGTGAGTAACACAAGATTTCTAATAATTTATTAAGCATGTTTTCAAACTTACAAGCAATAGTTTGTAAGTAACATCATGAATTCCAAAGTATTTATTAAACATGTTTCAGGCTTTACAAGCAAGAGCTCATAAAATAATTGGCTAAACATGGTCTCAAGTTCTTATACAAGCCACGCTATTGATAAATATTTACTGAAATGATATTTCCAAGCTATGTTATGATTTCATGATTTGAAGGAAATATTTTAAATACTTTCAAAGAAATATTTCATGTTTTCAAACGTTTTTATCCATGCCTGAACATTCCATGAGACCTATTATATACATGTGGTTAACTCCATATTAATGGTACGGTTGACGAACCTATTTTTAACTATGGGCGATCAGGAAGAGCACATTGTTATACCTTAAAGGAGGAGGGTTAACTACCCATCGACTGTTTTGGCTTCGGATGAAGGGGTATCTATGCATGGCTGTGGAGGATTATCTTCGAACAACTATGCAAATGTTTAAGTTTCATGTTATGATTATTTACTAATAAATGTATTCAAGCTTCTGTTTTATACTAAAATGTTTTCAAAAACTTGTTTTATAAAATCGTTGCTCCTTAAGTATTTTGACTCACTATTTTAAAAAAATTTTCCACTTTCCAAGTACAAATTGTGGATCTTCATGTGCTGAACATGTTGCTGCCAAACCAACTTAGTTTATCGTTATACAAGGACATTATTTTATTTCAAAATAGTATTGTGATTGTTCTAATGTTCTTAACTTCATGGTTTATTCAATTTTCATGCTATGTTTTATAAAGATTTCAAATAGGTCACACTATAGTTTTAAGTATTTTAAGTTAAAAGAGTTCATCTGTTTATTGTTATCACATTTCCATGTCATTTGTCGGTTGAGGTTGTTCCAAAGATGAACGACTTCGATTGACATCACATCACATCTTGGAACGAGCAAGCAGGTGCCTGAGGCAAAGTGTGACAACATGAATAAATTACTCTTCGTGGAGCATACTTAAAATTTACTCATGCAAGGCATGATTAAATTACTCGTAACAGGGCATGATCAAAGATGGTATTGAGTAATCTCTACCGTCTTCCAAGAGTAGATGCTTGGGTTCCGAGCAGGAAAAACCAGGATTACTGTTACTATTTTCCTAATGTTTTAAGATTTATCCTATCATGACTATGATTTATTGTTTACCGTTCAAAGAATTTTTAAAACATTATGTCTAAGATTTATGATTTAAGTTTATGAAAAGCTATTTTGAAAACTATCAGTTACTGGACTCGTTTAGTTCATGCTTTCCAAAATGTTTTTGCACCTTCTAGGTAGCTAGAGACTGTGTCCTTTGAGCCAGAATCACTGTTATTTATCAGCTGAAGTGTTTAGTCATTATCGTACGTGTTGTGTTTAGTGTTGTTGTTAGTCTTTGTAATGTTAGACTTAGGTTGGGTTTTTGGTGTTGGGTTTTGTTATTTAAATAAAGTTTCATGTTGTCTATGTAAACTTATCTACAGTTTGTTTTAAATAAAAAGAGTTTCTTCACTTATGTTTATAAGTTATGTGTTAGCTTCCGCTATTGTTCATTATTTTATTGGTTATTTTTAAGGGCCAACTGGTGTTGTTCTTGAAGTGGATGATATCAATTGGCTTCATCCCACATCTCGAGCCAAACAAGCAGGTGCTTAGAGTGGGGTGTGACAAATAGCAAATTGAATTATATTAATCCCGACTCTGTCCCTAATTCTAGGATAATTCATAGATTCCAAGTAGGGTGTATTTTAATAGATCTAACATGATGCAGATATCGTGCATTTGAGAAAGAGAATGTATTTAACAAACCACCTTCAACTTAGTAAATTCTAACTAAATCTGAGATTTTGTTACTGAACGATATTGCAACAACTTTTCTTATAATAATGACAAATATATCTTCCAGATTCTCAGTTTGATATATATCATAAACCATTTACCAACAATTTTGGTAATTTATAATTAACTATTTTTATTATATTTGAAAATAGCAAACTAACAGTGGAAGCAACATCTTGAATTATTTGATTTTTTTTCTTTCAAAATACATAAATCTTGGATTTTCAAAATAACGTAAAAAAAATGCACAATCACTCTTATTTTTAAAATATTTTAATGATAAACTTTATAGAAAACTAAATAACTATGGTTGTTTTTTAAATTTCTTAAATAAAACTTCTTAAATAAACAAGGTCAGTAAACTACCAAACTTCATATTTCTTAAATAAAAATCAAACTTTTAGCAAAATTTATATTTCCCCATTCTTATAATTGAAGATTTTGTCTTCTTTTTAAAGTTTTCTTTTGTTATATGTTGTTTTGTTCCGAAGTCATTCAATTACAATATATTTTATATATTTGGGAGCCATGTAAGTATAACTACTTTGTGAGTTACGCTATTATAGTTTATTGGTATTAAATTTAACCCTTTTAGTTTTGGAATTAAATAGTTATATGTTATGATAATCTAAATTTGAAAACTTATGTTCTCATCTAGGGATATGATTCATTCTGTGTTATATGTAATCATAGTTACCTTACAGTATATTTTCACTATGAAAATTGTTCTCTACAAGTATGGTATATTTCTCGTACACTGTATTTGTTTATTTAGTGGCAGCTTCGAAGTGACTTACAATTTAAATATAGTAGAATACATTATTGTTAGTTTAAATATTTTAAAAGATACTAGTGAATACTTAGGCACCCTCACAATTCACTCTTTAAAGATATGCTAACTAGTATTTTCTAAATTCAACAAATTCAAGTTACACTACTTTTGTTTATTGGTACTAAATTCAACTTTGTTTACTCATGTTTATTGATTTCCATTATTAAAATTTGATGACTTATGTTATCACATTTAGTGCCAAGGTTCCTTCTATGTGATATGATATTAAAATTCAAGTTACACTACTTTTGTTTATTGGTACCATAGAAATATTATCGTGTATTTACTCGATGGGAACTTTTGTATTCAAGTATGATATTTTTTGCGTACAGTGTATTTCTTTATATATAAGAGTACCATAGCAATGGCTTGCAATTTAAGTTTGTTAGAATACATAAATATTATTTGAATACCTTGAAAGACGCTAGTGAATACTTAGGCACACTCACAATGCACCCTTTGTATATATGATATCTACCATTTTCTAACAATCAATTATTCATAAATGTAGATTTTTCAATTACTACATAGACAAATGTTAAAATTTCCTATGTTATATAATAAGAAATCAATTCCACAAACTTATATGATTAAAGCATATAAAGATTCAAAGTTATCATAATTCTAAAATGAAACTAAATTGACAATTAAAAGTATCCTTAAGATATATAGTCTGAGATGTCCAAATCATAAGTAATTAGAAGTCTAATGAATGCAAGTCAAACATAATTTATATTATCTGAATCTAGATTCAGTTCCCACTCCTTTTCCTGGTCCTCTTCGATTGTCTAACTAGTCCTTGAATTCCTTTTTTAGGTTGAATTTAAAATTACAGTGCATGCATAGTCATTCACAGATATTCTCAAATACAGTGTATGTTATAGTCATGATGAATACTAGAAAGCTTGTAATGCTCATGAGAAAAAACATGATGAATACTAAAAAGCTTTTGCTTATTCAACCCCTCTGGTGTTGTCTTTTCTTTCAAATCTTGTCTTAGGTTTGATGTTCAATCGATTCATTGGATTAGTTTTGATCAATCTAATTTTAAAGTGAGTCGTCTTAGGATCTAGGAGTGACCATCATAGATTCTAAGTTTGATCTAAGAGTAATTCATCTTCTAACTAAACTCTTGATTGGAATCATTCGGTGAGTTAGTCTCATATGTGTCCGTTTATAAGGGTCTTAGAAGGACCTCTAGCTTTGTAAACTTAAATCATATTGGACGCTTATCATTTGGTATCAGAGCCTTGGTCAACATCCTTTGACCGACTTTAGAGGTAAAATATCTTTACTTTCTGTTATTTTTTTCAATACGAGTTTGTAATCTTGTGTCTCACTTTCGAATTATCAAAAAAAAAAAACTTTTATTTGAAGATCTGAGGTACACCAAAAGTTAGTGTCATTATATTGTGTGTTTGTTCAAAGTTTGTAGTTGCTGGTCTTAAGGTTGAGTTGCTCTAGTTTAGGTTGTGAAAAGTTGATCATTTGAATTGATTATATCAAGCTTATAGCAAGATTGCACCAGAATTGACTCCAACCCTTACATCTTTGACCTAGTACCAAAATCCTACTCTTGAGTGATAAACACGAGTGTCCTTGAGTAAAATTTTTGTGAGAAGTGTGGAAAGGTCCTTGTTACTAAATATGAAATGTCGCATAATGGAGAAGAAGTTCTGGAAGTGATAAATCCAAATGTTGCTATTCTTCAAGAAATTCAAGGTATGTTAGAATTGATAAGGGAAGAAAGACAAGAAAGGAGGGCACAACAACAAAGGGAAGTACGGCCATTCCAAGAAGATGAAGGTATGTTTGACTTACACTAGAAGAAATTTTGCCTTTAATGTCAGTTTAAGACCGACATTAACGGCCTTTAGTGTTGGTTGGCAACCGACATCTATGCTAGTGTTATTAAAGGTCTTTAATGTCGTTTTTCTTTGATGTTGGTTTAAAAACGACATTAAAGGCCTCATTAATGTCGGTTTAAGAACGACATTAATCGCCATTGATGTCATTTTTAAACAGACATTTTTTATGGTGTTATTGAAGATCTTTAGTGTTAGTTTGACCTTTGATGTCGTTTTAAAACCGATATTAATGAGAACTTTAATGTCGGTTATAAACCATTAAAGCGACATTTAATGTTGTTTTTAAAACGACATCAAAGCCTTGTTTCTGGGACCATTTTTTCAAATTTGTTTTTATTAAATTGTTGTATTATTCTCCAATTTTTATGGTGCCAAATAGTTAAAAAAAACGACGTTATGCCAACAATGTTTTAGAAACTATAATATTTCTCTTTTACTTGTATATATACAAAATGAAATCTTAATATTGTGTACATTTATATATACAACTTGCTCTAAACACAAAGAAAGTGAGAAAAGTTAACTATTACATTGATAATCCTTTCCCAAAAAAAAAAAAAAATAACATTGAGAGATTAAGAAGCTCCATAAATGATCAATTTCAAGATCATGTCACAAATATGAGGGCCTGACTAATTGTACTCGCAGTCATTTTCTTCTATTACAGTCATTCGTTTAGTTCTTGCTCCCTATGAAAGACATCAAGACAAATTGACATCCACCATAAACAATCAAATTTAAGCAACAAGAAACATCAATGCACAATAATTCAAATCAAAATGGAAAGGTAAGTTTTGTAAATCAAAGGAATATGCACAATAATTCATAATATATAGGTGATATATATGTGTGTGTATGTATATGTATATATATGCATAAGATAAAAACTTTTCAACCATGTAAATTGATTTGAACTCCAATACAAACTTCCATGTACCTATGCATAAGTTCGAAAGAGTTAAAAATAATGAATATAAAACTCTAAACATCCTGATTTGACAGTCTACAAATTAAGATAGAAGTTCAAAATACCATACAGTAAAAACTAACAATTTTTACCTTCGTTGGGTCCATGCCAAAACCAGACATTTGCATCACTTCCTGCAGGCTATCAAATCCCTTTCGAGATAGAGATTGTGAATTTAGAAATAAAATGGTCACAATACCACTCAAGAATCTGGATACAAGAACTTCAATGGCTCTACCAGACAATTGCAGCAACAACATAAAATTCTAGATCCCTTCTTATGACCCTGGAGCAATTTTTGTATGTAAAGGGAGGAAATAAATCATTATACACGTTAATAATCTGAAGTAATAAGTGATTAGTTACACAGGTAAGCACGCATGATCTGCCTTAACTACTTGACCCCTAGCAAAATAAGGTACTTCAGTTCCATCAGTCAAATCGACCTTAGATTATTAAAAATAGTTACAAAACGAAAGAGGACTGAAAAAAATTATAGAAAATTTTGAAATAGATGCTTCTAAATACTTTGATAAGCTTCATATTCTTTCATTTGGTAAAGAGAGTGTCTCTAGTAGTTGCCACCAACGTCTTTAAGAACAATTCCAATAAAAAAAATAAACAGAAATGAAAGTTCCATCAAGAAAAAAAGTAGCACAAACAGTAACACATTAAAAGAAAATAAAAGCCTAAAATTACTTCCAAGTAGATCTAACCAATAAAGAATGAGATCTTGAAAAAGGTTAATACAAAGAAATCAAGAAACAACCTATAGTGCAACAGAGAGTAAAAAAACAAAGAGCCAAAACATGGTTGACACCAAAATATCATATCCCAATTAAACACGAAGCAAATAAACAAAATGCTAGATAATAATCAATACTATCCAGCTTAAATACAGAGGGCCGAGATAGGAAAAATTAGAAAGAAATAGAAACAAAAGAGAACCAAAATCAGTATCGAGAAATAATAGTAATAGTAAGCAATCAAATCTTTAAATTTTCTACCTTATCACAAGTGGCAAACAAAGAGCTAGCCCTCGTTAAATGCCAATGATAACTGATGTCCAACATCTTTATCCACTTTAAACAAACTGAATAAAGTGAACAGAATATTAATTAAAAATAAACACTTTTCAAGTTACACAGTGGTATAATAGATGGCTCAATCAAACAGTTTTGTGGGAGGGGGTTTAACACCCCTCTGTCCTTGGGCTGTTTTTCTACTTTTTTTTTTTTTTTCACTTTTCATGAATATAAATAAAATTTCTTTTATGTATAATCATATGTGCCTACATAAAATAGTTACTAGCATATTGAGACTTAAAGGTTCATGCAAGAAAGAACTATGATCCTCATCAACAATTCATATTGATTGCTATAGAGTTAACAAAGAAAATGGTAATACCTGCAACCTTTTGGCAGAGAACAAATAATTGCATCACCAGCTGGATGAATAGCCATTTTGTAAGGCAAATTAGAACCAGTTTCATATTTTGTAACATGGAATAATAGGTGGACTAATTAGTGCACACAAGAAATAAAATAAAATGAGGGGAAAAAATCAAAATTATAACAAAAAATATCACGGAATAGCAAAATATATACTGAAAAAATGTCCAACTACAAACATAGAAGTTTTTCTAAATCACTCTCATGAATTATTTCTTTAACTACAAATCCAGCACAAGAAATTCATGTTTTTATTTCTTTGTTTACCATTTCATCTCAGAAGCATTTCAAATAACGAGTTGAATTATCACCACCAAGCAAGGGAGAGCTTCATGAATTTGGAATGGTGCATGTTATGAGCTCCAATTAACACATAAGTTTTATAGCTCAAGTTTTTTAGAAGAGGAAGGTAGTAAAGAAATTACATCGATGACTGCAAAGTTCTGTCCAAAACATTCCTTTATACAAAAAGTAATTACAAGATTACAATAAAGCAATTCCTTCATAAATCCACCATTGAAATGAAAACCAAAGCATTAAAATTCTAAAAAATACAAATGCATCACAAAAAACTCTTTCGGCAATGAAGCTATCTCTTCTACAAAAAGTGGAAGAACAAACCAAAAAAAAAATCATTAAATAAAAAACTTAAGTTTATGTGAGTTACCTGAATTACCGATATTTTAAACTAAACCATATCATACTATAAAGGTGACCAAACAAGAATCATTAATGACAGTATAAGACAAATGACTAATTACCTAATAAAAACAACATATAATAACAATAAAAAAAGTACTGTTCTCCCCAAAAACCCACAAGGACCACATGAACCAATAGGGGTGTAAGAATATGGGTTGAACCCGAACAACCCGGACTACCCAACCCATATAACAAGGGTTGGGTTGGGTTAG
>JBBPDI010084053.1:0-13248 GCA_037974545.1 Cucumis variabilis
TTTCAATACATAAAGTGTATCATGCTTAGTGCATCAAGTGTATTTAATTGATTGAGTGTATCAACAAAATATCAAGGAAAAAGAAATGCGTGAGTGAAGATGAATGGTAGCCTTGTAGTTTCATAGGTTTAAAATGTGGGTTGGGCTTCCATTTTGTGATATTTGCAAAAATATAAATTGTGTGTTCTAAGCCTGATTTTTTATAATAAATTTGCCATGTATGCAAGTATTCAAAAAGAAAATTTATGAAAAAACAATAATGGATTTACAAACTTTAACTTTTTGTTACACGTGTAAATATTTTTAAATTTTGTAATATTTATGTAATTGTAAATATTTTGATTTATTTTGTTATTTTAAAAAATATTCTTAAATTAGTCTCATTTAATTGTAAAAGTGTGTTAACTATGAAGAAAGAGAATAAATAAATTTTAAAAGATGTAAAATCTAATCTACCGAATTTGTCTTTACTCTCTTTTAGTTGAGTTGACGTGGGGCACAATCACTCAATATTTCAATTTTATCTTAACAAGAGTTTTGTTTTTCCTTTTATTAAAATGACTCTATGTGAAGAAAAAAAAAATGATTCCAACCATTTTAAAAAATTTAAAATAAACTTTTAATTACACTTCAAGGTATTTAATTAACCATTTCGTATTTATTTTTATAGCAAATGATCAAAGTAATTAACTACTAGCTTTCATATTTTGAATATGATTAATTAAAATCTAAGATTAAGGTCTAATTAAGATTAAGGTGTGGAATATTAAAGATGCGGAAAATATTCTATAAATAAGAGTAGTAGGAAACCTGAAAAGTAGAATCCAAAAGTAAAATCAGATAATGTCATTTTCCAAGCTGACTAGAAGTTGGGAAACCTCTCAAATCTATTTAAAACTTTATTCTATAGAATTTATAGAAAGCTAAGAGTTCAAATTTATACCCTTTGCTCTCCTTTTTCTTTTCTTCCTTTTTTTTTTTTATAAAGTATTATCATAGTTCTCCACCTACATAGATCAAGACATTATCTTTTATGTTAAAAGTAATCTCTGTTTTTTTCCTCTCTTCTATTTCGGTACATTTAGTTTTAGTTAAGTACACATGTGAAATTATATCATTTCTTATCTTTAGTATGATGTTTTGTACGTTTTGTTTGTATACATAGATGAATTTACGTGATATGTTGAGGAAATTTTTAGTGTTATGATAATATATAAGGAAACTTTTATATACTGTTTTTTTTATTTATTGTTTGTCATCTACAAAGTTTTTTAGAGTTATATGTGCTAAATAATTAATGGAGGTTAGATATTTATACTAAAACTTTTTTATTACTAGTTTTTTCTTTCGATTCAATTATGCCACGTGGAGAGAATATAAGAGTCCACATGTTATGACTATCCAAGTTTTTCTTACTCGTTATGGTACTAAAATTTCTTATGGTTGATGTGCACCACCCTTTGCATCATGTAACTTTTAGATTTGGGTAAAAGATTGAAGTTGGGGTTTTATTGATTTTGAAACCAATCAAGAACTAAGCCGATAAGTTTTATAAAGTAATGAACCAAATTGATGTTCAATAAAAAGAAAAAAAAATCAATTAATTGGTTTTTATTAAGTTTCCTTTATTATCGAGTTGGTTAATCATTTCTTTTCTTTTTTTCTCTTTTAATTTTTCAATTTATTTCCGTTTTGTTTTGAATTGGACATATTTCTTTTCTTATGGATTGAAATTGGATTCTTTTCGTACTTTTCCTAAATAAATATAGACACCATATTAATGGATCGTTTTACTATAATTCTTAAAATATTAAAAGAGACTTGGGGTTAAAAATTTAAAAGATTATTTAAGATAAATATACATATTTGGTTCAATTTAATTTTCAATAAAAGAAAAAATCGATCTAAACGAAATGTTTTTTTTTCACTAAATGGAAATTAAGATGTCCAATTTTTTTCATTGTGTTATTTATTGAAAGTAATAAAATACGAAACACAAACTTACATGACAACCCAAGTACCAAAAAAAACCATGATAATTTTGTTCTTATTATTTTCTAATAAATTTACAATAAGTACAATGAGGGAGAATAATAGAATACAATACACGATGAGAAATAAAAAGAAAAAAGATTTAGAGTAAATCTTTCCCTAAACATCCTATGAGCCAAGCCCACTAATTCTAACACTACCCCTCAAGTTGAGACGTAAATAATGAGGTTAAACTTGCTAATACAAAAGTTGAATTTTGGTCTGAGAAGCCCCTTGGTGAGAACATCAGCAACTTGTTGGCTTAAAGTGATGTACAGTTTAGTTCTATCATATGCTCTCATTGTCAAGTCTTTCTTTGATGAAATGCCAATCAAATCTCAACATATTTAGTTCTATCATATTGAACCGGGTTGCTAGCAATGCTAATAGTGGCTTTACTATCACACAAAAAAGCTTCATTGGTGTCTCACACTCCAGATGAAGATCAACAAGACATTTTAGAGCCAAATTTCTCTTAGCTTGGTATTCGATCTTAGCACTATTCCTAGCCACAACACTTTGCTTCTTACTCCTCCAAGTTACAAGATTGTCTCATACAAAGGTACAATAAATGAAGGTAGATTTTCTATTAACAACAGATCATGTCCAGTTTGAATCAGTACATGCCTCAATGGTCTTTTTGTCTGTCTTTCTAAGCTTCAACCCTTTACCGGGTGTTGTTTTCAATTATCTCAGAATTTTGTTAACAACTTTCATGTGTTCCTCATAGGGAGTCTGCATAAACTAGATGACAACACTCACAACAAAGTAAATATCAGGACGAGTATGAGATAAGTAAATCATTTTACCCACAAAGCACTGATATTGTTCTTTATCAACTAGAACTTGATCATTAAAGTTTCCTAGTTTACAATTGAATTCTATAGGAGTGTCAATAGGACCACATCTCAACATACTTGTCTTGGTTAGAAAATCAAGGGTGTATTTTCTTTAAGATACTAAGACGCCTTCTTTAGATTTGGCTACCTCCATTCCAAGGAGATATTTTAGATTTTCTAAATCCTTGATTTCAAATTCATCACCCATTTTCTCCTTTAGTTGATTGATTTATGTCTGGTGCCATCCACATACATTATCAAATCTACAATACTTTCAGTCTTCGAAACTTTTGTAAATAAGGTAACTTTTTCAAATCATATAAGGATTTCTGAAATTTACAAACCCGCTGACCAAATTAGGCTTCAAATTGGGGGGAGGGGACTTCCTCCACTAGGTCTCCATTTAGAAAGACATTCTTAACATCCAGCTGGTCTAGAGGTTAATCTTTATTGACAACAACAGATAGTAGGACTTTAACACTATTCAACTTAACAACGAAAGAAAAAAATTCTGAAAAATCAACACCGTAGGTTTAAGTAACCTTGCCTTGTATCTTCCAAGTGTTCCATCTACTTTGTATTTGAGAGTGAAACCCATTTACATCCCAAAGTTTTGTGTCCCTTAGATTGAGCACAAATCTCCCAAGTTTTATTCTTTTCAAGAGCTTCATCTCTTCCATGACAGGATTCTTTCATTTAGGACACACTCTAAAGCAACGTGAATATTTTTTGGTATTATGGTAGAATCAAGACTTGTTGTAAAAGCTCTGAAATGAGGAGAGAGATTATCAAATGGGATGTTTTGTACAAGATCTAGTACCTTTTTATACCTTGATCTCGAGGAGGTTTAGTGGCTTGGATTGGAGCCGGCTAACTACTAGGGGACTTAATTTTCTTTATGAAATTCTTTCTGTAGTAAGTTGTCCAGGAAACATGGTTTGTGGGTAGAACTACAAGGTGAGGATCAAAGCCAGACACGATACTAGGAGTAGGTCTAAAAAATTCTAAGATGCAGTTAGATTGCTCACTCTTACTCTCCATCTGAAGATGGCTAACGGAAAAGAAGGGTTGGTCCTCACAGAAAGTAACATTTATAGAGATAAAGTATTTTATGGAAAGTAGATGAAAACATTTATAACCGCCTGACGAAGGGGATACCCAACAAACATACATGCTTGAGCCCTAGGGTAAATTTGGTCTTATTAGGGTCAAAATTGTGGACATATGTAGTACACCCAAACACACCAATGGGAACCTCATAAATTAAATGGGTAGAAGGGTAGGACTTCTTAAGACAATCTAAAGAAGTCTGAAAGTGGAGGACACGAGAAGACATTCTATTGATTAAATAAGTTGTTGTAAGAATAATATCTCCCCACAGATATGAAGGAAAGGAAGAATATAGTATAAGGGAATGAGCTACTTCTAGAAGATGACAGTTTTTTAGCTCAATCGCTCCATTTTGTTGTGGTATATAGGCATATAAACTTTGGTGAACAATCCTCTTGGAGGCTAGGAACTCACTAAGGTTATGGTTTTTCAATTTTCATCCATTATCACTCAGAAGAATTACAATTTTAGTATTGAATTGCATTTGAATGGTGTGGTAGAAGTTTTGGAAAACATAGGAAATCTCACATTTATCTCTGATATGGAATACCTAGGTAAGACGGTATGACCATCAATAAAAGTTGCAAACCACCATTTTTCAGAGGCGATAGTGACTTTGGATGGACCATAAACGTCATTATGGATAAGAGTGAAAGGTTGTATGGGTTTATATGGTTGTGAGGGAAAGAAAATTCGATGTTGTTTTGTCCAAATACACACATCACAAGATAGAGATGAGACATCAATTTTAGAAAATAGACGAGGAAAAAAATATTTCATATAATTAAAGTTTAGGTGGCTCGATTGAAAATGCCACAACATACAATCATGTTTAGAAGTGCTAAAATAGAAAGTAGTAAACTAGCTCTAGAGATACTATTACCAGAGGTATCATCGTTACGAATGTCTTGAATACAAATAGATTCAGGTAAGAAGATAACTTTACAGTGCAGCTTACGAATGATCTTGTTGATTAGCAAATTGTAAGAAAGTTTAGGCACGTGAAAACATTCTAGAGAGTAGGTCAGTCAAAGAGAACTATTTGTCCTTTGCCAGTAATCGAGGTTAAAGAGCTATCAAATATATGGATTTTTTCATTATCGATAAAAGAGGTATAAGAGATAAAGTGCTCCAAAGAACCTGTAAAGTGGTCTGTAGCCCTCGAGTATAAAATCCAGAAATTCTTCCCATCAACACTAATAAGGATAAGGGACTCAGGGGTACCTGACTGAGCAATGGGTAGAAGTCTTGGTTTGGATTGTAGGAGAGCCAATCGACTGAGAGGTGCTAGCAGTGGTAGTCTCACTAACGTCGACACACCCAATGTTCTATTTCTCGTTGAAGACTCGTTTCTTACCTCCTGTGGGACGACTATGAAGTTTCCAACATTGATCCTTAGTGTGCCATTATTTATGGCAATGCTCACAACCAGAGATTGATTTTCCAATATTCTTGTCATTATCATGGGTCGTAGTCCAGACACTAAAGGCATGGGTAGTCAAGACACCCATGGCATTTGTACAATCTTCTTCAAGACGAACTTTAGAAAACACTTCTATTAGGAAGGAAAGAGGTCTCTGTTCGAGTATATGACCACAAACAGTATCAAGTTTAGGATTAAGACATTCAAGAAAATCATAAATACTGTAAGCCTCCTAAAGCTTTCTAGAGAAGGAAGAGCTTATTGAAATAAAAATTCATGTCCTTTGTTTGTCCTCGTGGACTTGTTTTCTCAGTTTGTACAATCGAAAGGCATTCTGACACTTCAAAAAAAGGGTCAAAATTGTATCTCACAAATTTTTTACAGTGGTTGTTATTGTTAAATTAAATTTTAATTAAATAAGATTAAGTCAAATATAAATTTTTTAAAAAATTTACCCAACTAATTTAATGAATGAAAAAACGTCATCCTAGACATCATCTTAACTAATCCAAAGTATAAAGCTAAAAATTTGAATCTTATACTCTAATTCAATTTCTAGCTTTAATCTTACCTTAATACTCATATTTTTATATTCTTTTTTAAAAAGATCGTTGTTGAATAAGACATTTTTGACCAATCACAAATTCTCACGTCATTCATTAAAATAATGATAAAAATACGAATAATTGAATTTGGGACTAATTAAAAGTTGACATATGTCCCAAATTGAAATTGAAGACATAAATTAATCAATTCTGATGATGCCACATGTGTTTCATTGTGACCATTGGATCAAGTTAATTATTTTTGTCCAATTAAATATTATTTACTTGGGCTAAAGTTCAATTGAGCCCAAAAATAAGCTTAATTTAGCTCAAATTCTAAATATTATCCAAATCCACGTGATTATGCCTATGAATTTGGTCCATGGACCAACCAGGTCCAAGCTCATAAATCCCATAGAGTTGTCTTCATTTATGGGGGACACGATTTTTTTACTCTAACAAGTATAGAGAGAATTTTCTCCAAAGCTAGAAGACTCCCTAACTTCTAAAGTTGGACCCTAGAAGATTGAAGTTTGTTTGAATATACAAGCTTTCTTCCAAGACTCCAACTTCAAGAATATCATATGTTTTGCTTCCTCAAATCATGCTTAGCAACATAGATATCTAACCGAGAGAGAATTAGAGAATCAAATATTATAGATCGAATCACATTGCATCAAATCAACATACATACAACATTAATACAAGTTAATTCCACGAATTAAATTTCTCCGAAAATCTTGTGTGAACAATCATATTACTTAAAATAAATTTTGAATTTAATATATATATTTTTTAAACTATTTTTTAAAATTTTCTAATTAACTTTTTTATTACTTAGTCCAAATCTTTGATAATAGAAGAACAAACAAACAAATGTATTTGCATCTATAATTAAAAAAAAAAACCTCACAACTTTTATTAGAAATAAAATTCTATTTATTTTATATTATTTCTAAATTATACATATATGAAATATTGTGTATTTAAAAGAAATTTGAAAAGAGAAAAAAAAAGTACAAAAGCATGTAAAAAAAATAAATTATTAAAAGTTACTTATTGGTGTTTACAAAAATTAAGAAGCGGAAATAACTAAAGAATAACATTTTGATTCACTCAATCAAATATTATAATTATAAAAAAAAATAGAGAGAACCACTATGTAAACAATTAAATCTATCAAATTGATATTTTATAGGAATACTACAAATTAATTTTTTTTAATGTAAAATTTCGTAGATAAACTAATATATTAGAAAAAAACCATAATTTTAAGCTAATTATATAATCTCTTTTAACGATACCAAATCTACATGTGAATGAGTAAATGGCATAATCTTTTTCTAATTTGCTATTAAACATACACTTACTAATTTAGAGATAACAATAACAATAATAAGAGCAACAATAACTATCCAGATCAATTTATTATTATAATAATATATTATTATTAAAGGTTTTTTTCACAAATTTAACAAACCTGACACTTTTGAAAACTGAAAAAGTCCACAATAATAAATACAAAAAATTTCCATATCAACACGTGATTAATCGTTCATACAAAGGCATGTAATTATCTTTTTAAACAATTATGATATGTCATATGTGGTCGTGTAGAAAATTATACGTGGACGTGTAGAAAATGATACACGATCGTGTTATTATGCAGGTAGTATCAACATGATCGTGTAATTCTTTTTAACGATGAAAAAAAAAATTGCTTCAAATCTAAATAATCGTATTGACTACACTAACGATCGTGCTAACTATGGTACCCGATCGTTTAGATCATATACATACAATCGTGTAGTTCTTTTTAAATAATGAGAAAGGGGCTTCAAATCTAAAAGATCGTGTTGACTAGGTAAGCGATTGTTTAGATCATATCAAAGTGATTTAAACGATTGCGATATTCTGAAAGAAGAGCCGAAAGAAAAAAAATAGAAGAATGGAAGAGAAGTTGAAGAAATTTGGAAAAGAATATGAATAAATTGCAAAGAAGAAGAAGAAAGAGAAGTGAAGAATCATTTACAATATAAAAAAAATTTAAAATTTATGAAAATATTTTATCGGCTTCATAAGTTTTTTGTTTTTATTACACATACCGTAAATATTTTTATATTTGATTACAATTATAAAAATTAAAGTTGTGGTTGTTGTTTCTCTTGAATTGGTGTTCAAAAGAAAATTAGTAAATAATAAACGTAATCATAAAATGAGGGGGGAAAACATAGTTCCCTAGTGAATATTTTTTGTTTTTGTTTCATCTATATTTTAGTTCCACCGATTGAGGATCTGCTGATGTCATCATTGTTATTTATTAATTTCCTTTTCATAACCGTACAATTTCCAATTATTACTCTCTCTACAATCGTACACTCAGCCAAGTTTATACTTTATAGTCATCTCTTACAATCACATCAGAAAATTTGTCTTATTTTTATTTTCTAAAAAATTGTTTAAAATAAACTTCAAAAAGTCTTCAATTGTATTTAGTTTTGAATGCTTATCAAACCTTCAAATTGTTTTTTAAATAGTTTAATTTGACGTTAAATATTTGAAAGTGTAGTTCAATTATTTTTTAAATAGTTTAATTTGACGTTAAATATTTGAAAGTGTATTCTAGAATCATTCTCACTTACAATTTTTAAGGATACTTCCAAATCCCAACGTAAAGTTGATAGAATTAAATATAATAGTTCACTTCATGTTTCGGAGTAATAATGATATTTAGAGTTATTTATAACATATAATTATCTATATTGTAACAATTATAAATTCCTCAACCATGGTGTTTACTAATTATTATCAAGTTTACTATTTCCTACTTATCTTCTCGTTACCACTTTGTTATGATGTTTACCATTTTTCTATCAAGATTAAAATTGTTTGCATCTTAAACATAAACTATTATAATGAATACAAAAATAGTTTACACTATAAACGATTACAACAATTATCTATAACCAATTAACTTAGTGCCTCAAATATTCATTTTAGGAGTACTTAGGGCACCAATTTGAAATGGGCTATTAACCCAATAGTATTTGAGTGTGTTAAAAGATAACAGAGAATAAAGGTTGTTTTAGTCAACTGTTTTGGTATAGTAAAACTATTTACAACACTACGAACAAAATAAACTATTTCTCACTCCAACAACTAACTCTGGTGTCAACTCTGACGACCCTCTCCTGGAACCCGACTTTGGCAATGAACTATAACGAAGACCACCTTCGATGTCTAGTCTTGATGACAACCACCTTCAACGACTAGCTCCAACAACTACCTCCAGCAACCAACTCTAATTATCACCTCTGACCATCCATGCAAACTAACTTAAGCGACCAATTTCGTCAATCACCTCAACGTCATATATTTAAGTTGACTATTTTTTGTATGTCACTGTAGTAGCAGTGGTCTATATTTAGCAACTACCACTCATAAATATATGTTTTTGTACAATATTAAGAAGTTAGAAAAATGGTTGCTTAAGTACACCTTCAAATATGGAGTTTTTTTTTTTTTTTTTTGTATGTTATCATGGATTTTTTTTATATATAATCAATTACATGAATTTTAGTCTAATCTCAGATATCTTATACAAATGTTGGTATATACTAAAATAACCAAAAGAACGAAAAATAAAGAACTTAAATCCAACACATTGTTTAAAACTAATGGAACAAATCCTTTTATTCGTATTTAAAATATGATACTTAAAGTTACTAGTATTTGAAACGGTTGAATGTTGTACATGATATTATTGTATAATGTGATGTTGAGTAGCCTAATGTAAATGTTTTCTTGGCATGGTAAAGAGGGGAAACAATTCCATGAAGCATTCTTCATTATCTTGTGGAGGGAATGCACCAATTATTCTTCAAGAATTTTATAACATGAAGCATTCTTCTACAAATTAAGAATGTGATCAAGAGAGCATTTAGATTGTTGCAATGCAGATGAGACATTCTCCAAGACAAATCATACTACAATACAAGTCCAATGTCAGACCATCATGCATGACATGTTAGTCATGATTCACAACCTTATGAATAGAAATGTGAACGATAAAGTGCATGGAAATTTGTATATATATGAAGTGGACTCAATTTGGCTGCCACCAGGGGTACGAGATTTGAATTATAACCTAATTAATATCATGAAATTTTTGCACTTTGATTAATATTGGTAAGAATTAAAAACATTTTATTTGAATTCCTATACTTTTGTACTAATTTCTGTTACATTGAGTAAATCTTAATTTACACCTAAATTACTTTGTTCACTCGTACCTTCGGTAAATTTTTACTTTTAGTCGCTTAAAGTTATTTTTTTCTTAAATTTGTTAAACAATAATAATAATATTTATATAAGCTTGTTCTTGGTACCATGCAAATTTGTCTCAATATTTTCACAACTTATCCTCGATACTATAGTTTCTTGAGTTCGGAAGTGGTCGAAGTGTTTTTGGTTTTAAAAAATGTATTTGATTTTGTTCGATAGTTGAATAGAGGCTTCTACCTTCTAGTTTCTCTAGAATCTTTGACATTTGTTTTGGATAGTTATCTATGGAGTTTCTAACTAAATGAGCTTCAAAAAGCAATCTTCGAATCTTCTAAAAATTCTTGTGAGCTTTTAGTCTTTAGATCTTTTAGAGAGAAAAAGTTGATATTTGGAGCTTAGATCTTTAAATCTTCAAAATAATTATCACTCTATAAAACTTTAAAAGAGTTGTATTTCTTCACATCTTTTTGAGTTTCAATTCCTTCATGCACTATTTATATTGATTTCGCAAGCACTTCTTTTTTAGGCTGATAAAAGAACTATCAAATTTACCAGTTTTGGATAAATGACAAAGATTAATTTTAATTGTTAATATGAAAAAATTGAAAAAAATGGAATAAATACTACTGCAAAATGTCTTAGACGCTCATACTCTAGTAAAATGACTTACCTTCCAAATACAATCATTTCCAAAATTTAAAATACCCCATAATTGAATCACACTTTCCAACACAAATCATTTCGACTCTCCCTTATAATTTTTTCCTACCAAAACACTCAAACACCTAAAATCCCTCTAATCCCTAATTTCCCTCCCAAACTCCTTCATCTTCTTCATCTCCATTAAAGTCCATCTCGAACCTTCCATCTTAGTGATGTAAAGCTCCAGACATCTAAATTCTTGTAAGACCAGCGGCCCAAGTCGTCGTTCATAAAACATCCACCAACATGATAGTATCTTACCTAAACTACGCGAACATCATCTCACTTGAAAGGGGGCGTCCACCTTCGGTTTCTGCAAAAACAAGGTTTGTCTCATTTCTTCTTATTTTGTTAAAAAATTATTAATGGACCCATGTATTGTCTACAATTAACAAAAATAAGGCAACCAATTACCTTGACAGCCTCTCTAATCCTTGTCAATTGTGACATGCAAAGGTGACAAAATAGTCCAGTGATCTCCTCCATCTTTACAACTACTTAAGTCGGAAAAAGTAAAAAATGTCATGAAGTATACAATCTAAATCGTTTATTGTTTTTTAGTGGTTAATTATGTATAGTGGATACACTTTTAAATTAATTATTTATTTAAAATAGATCAACAAATATTAAAAAACATCCCCTACTTTCTAGGAACTACAAACCATAACAGAAATTTCTTGAATATGTATAAATGTTTATTTAACTAATAAAGTGAAGCAAATATTAAACCTATGAAAAAAGAGAAGAGAGTGAAGGAAGAACAGGGGTGAGTAAAAGATTAAAGAGTGCCAAAATAACTAGTTCGGAAAAACTAACAAAAGACCCAATAACTCTGATAAGTGAGGATGAGGTATGCATCTAATTACATTTTCAATATGAAAAAATCACTAATATATAGTTGTTTGCTAATACTCCTTTTAAAATAACAAAGATAAATATATAATTAGAACAAAATAGATAAACAATGAAGCAGATTTGAAGACATACTAATAGTGCAAAAAGTACTAGAATATTCCTAAGATCAAAAAATAATTCCATAACAAAAGTAATCTAAAAAGACTTGTTTGCAACAACCAAGCAACTTCCCAATTAGTGTTTTATATTAATATGCATATCGTCATATCTACAAGAGAAACAGAAGTTTTAATGGTTGGAGGATCGAGTCCTAAAACTTCTAAAAAGAGAGAACGTAAGAAAAAAATTTGGTGTAGAAAAAATAAATGATCAAAAGTTGGTACTCTGTCTTTGTTACCTTGATTTTTAAAGCAATACAGTCTAATTGTAAACCACAATGAACATGTGTAGGCTACCAAAAGAAAATTTGTGAAACAAACGTAGGAAGAGCAAGAGGAAGAAACCCAAAGAGACGAGAAGGTATAATATGTACATTAAAGTACTTCATTAAAGTATATTGTATTTGATATATTCAAAATACAAATATTAATCAACGAATCTTAATGGACAGGAGAGTAATGGTCACGAAGACAATAAAAGAGAACAAGAAGGCCAAATTGAAAAAGTAGAAGATGAAACAAGGGACAATGAAGCCTATGTGTAAAAAACAAAAAAAGACACAACAACAACACTAGAAGAATCTTGAGATGACAATACAAAAACAAAAGATACAGACAAGGGAAAGAAGGTAACCAACCATAACTTGTAATACCTAGAAAAGTTTCATATAACATATCAATTAAATCATAGTACATAACAAATCATAGGTAAAAGGTGGCAACGAAAAGGAAAATGGCAAAGAATCCAACAAGCACAAGGGGAAAGCTTTTATGACATAGAAAAAGAACTGAGGTATTGTTGTTCAATACATTGTATTTCAGTCTAAATTGTTTGAAGTACACTATATTTCTACTTTTTGCCAATATATCACTCAACTTTCGCTCATACCTAACAAATTTGTTTGTTGCTAGTTTAAGGATATTTAAGGTGAAATCAATAATATATACTTGAAGTACTCTATATATATTGGTATTGTTTGTTGCAATAATAGTTTGTCTACATATTGCTTAATTTCAACTTATATCTGTTACTGATATATTTTGGAGAATTGATCTGTCTCGGGTGTTATCAAGTGAATTCAAATAGGGTATTCAAAAGAGGTTTCGTATGTAACTCAGCATCATATAAGTTCAATTTTTATATGAATTCAATTGTGATTACATATACATATTAGGACTCTATATACCTCGTGTTCCACAAGGCACAAGGTTTTGGGATTTATATCCTAAAACTCGTAGATTGTAAATATAATCCATTGATCGTTATTAATAAAGTGTTATTATTGTAATAATTGTTATTG
>JBBPDI010084060.1:0-13248 GCA_037974545.1 Cucumis variabilis
ATTAACACTTATACATACACCTAAACATATATATTTACATATACACATACACATAACACTCAAATTTGAAAAAAATAGAAAAAAATGACCTCAAGACGATGAGCGGCAATGGACGGCGGACGGACGGTGGAAGCTCAATCGATTTCTCCTTCTTCTTTCTCAATCGATTCCTCTTCTTCTTTTTCAATCTTCCTCTCGGCAATGGAACGATTTCTGTGTTGAAATAGGCGGGAATTTTGGCAACGTCTTCAAAAACATCGCGAAAGGACCTTAACGACGATGCCACATCTCGGAAAGTGGACACAACAAATTTATTTCTGTTCCACTTTCTACGACGTGGAGAAGCGTGACGTCGCGGATTATAAGAATCCGCGATGCGAGGAGTCACCACGTCGCAGAAAGTATACACAACGAATTTATTTCTGTTCGATTTTCCACAGCATAGAGAAGCGTGACGTCACAGATTATGAGGAATCCGCGATGCGAGGTGTCACCACATCGCAGAAAGTGGACACGGAAACCAAACGTTTCACTTTTTGTGACGTGGGTGATGCGACTTCGCGGATTCCTCATAATCTACGACGTCACTCCGCAGTTTCCTTTGCCAGCGTAATAAATGCATTTTATCTTTCGCGGTGTGACATCGCGGATTATAGGAATCTGCAACGTCGCGTCACCCACGTCGCTGAAAGTGGAAACATTTGGTTTCCATGTCCACTTTCTGCGACGTGGTGACTCCTCGCGTCGTGGATTCCTGATAATTCGTGACGTCACACTTCTTCATGCCGCGAAAAATTTAATATAAAAAATATATTTTTACATACCGCGATGTGGTTAGGCTTGACGTCCCGAATTATCAGGAATCCGCGACGTTCATGTGGTAAGTCGCAAGAAGTTGGTTTAAGCGACATACTTTTAAGCAACGTATTTTCTGGAGTCGTGATAAATACTATTTCTTATTGTGACGACTTCTTTTAATCCACGTCAGCCCATTTTTACCACGTGGAAAGGACACGTGGAAGAAGTTGTGTACTGGGTACACGACTTCTATAATAAAAAAATGAAGTTTAAATATGTAATTTACCCAGTTTTTTCTTTTTTTACAGAAGGGATGTGTTGGCACTCCAAGAGAGAGAAATGATAAAGCTGCATCTATAAGGTTATTTAAAGATTGGAAGGAGAGAGGAATTTGATTCTGGATCGAAAATAGTGAAAATTTAGAAAATGGGGAGAAGGAGAAGAAGAGAATATTCGTTTTTTTTAATTAATAATCATCATATTACCGAGAAATATCATAAAAGATTTGACTTTTTTTCCTTTGAGGTTTAGTTCTTGTTAATTCACGAGAAGAAACTTGATTGGGAACATGGGTACGCCAATTAAGTGAATTTTATTGGTTAATATATATTTTTTTCTTTTTCATTATAATTTTTTTCTCATTCTTGTTCCTGTAAACATAAACAACTTTCATATATAATCATTATTGTTTCAAATATAACATATTATTTACTACGTAAGATATGAATATTTAAATAAAATACATAAACAAATTGATATAAGAACCATTCATTAATAAAATATACGTTGCCTTATTCAATATATACTATATTTACGTGGAATATATGAAAAAAATGCAAAATGAAAGAAAGAATGAACAAATAGAGAGATTGAAAAGTGAGAGAGAGATCATGACAGAATTTTTTTTAAACAAAATCACAATAAAAAAACAATTAATGGACAATTTTTATTATAATATTACCATAATAGAATTAATCACTTACCAAATTTACATGGGATATCTAATAAATGCAAATCTTAATCATGGTCCACTTTCCTTTTTGTATTTTTTTAATATATTATCAATAATAAACATGGATAAATTGGTCATTTTAGTCCTATATTTGTGTTAAATATTAGTCAATTTAAGACATTCCTAGAAAATTTAGAAATTTTAGGTCAATCGTGTAATATGGTAAATCATTTTAGGTCACTTAGTTAAAGACTCTTAGCATAATATGGAATAAGATTTTTAGCATTCATATTTCTGATTTTGCCATAGTTTCTCAGACATGGGCAAATATCTATTTTTACTAATCCTTTGAAAATATCTAGTAACAATAAGATTTTTGAAATATGCTTTTCAAGTTTTCAAAATAAGTTTGCATATGGGGTTTTTAAAAAATTATAACAAAACGAAAAAATATTTACATGCTATAGAACAATTTCGAAAACGGAAAAAGATCACATACTCACAATAGAAAATACAAAAAATGTCTCGTGATTAATTGTCATCCAGCATAATATATTTGGTAAACGATCATTTAGATTTTGCTACTCTTTCCTACACAATCGTTTATATTTGGTACATGATCGTTCAGATTTGATACACGATTGTAAACAAGATCGTTTAAATCTGGTTACCCAAATCCAAACGATTTCTTTAAGATTCTTTGATCGTTTAGATTTGACTATTTTTTGTACACGATCATTTAGATTTAACAATCCAATATCCCAACGATTTTTTTTTCACAATCTTTTATATTTGGCACAACCAAATAACCGTTTGAAAAAAAAATTTAAAAAACTGCAGAAGAAGAGAAAGACGATGGAAAGGAAAAGAAAAACTGTAGAAGAAGAATATGAAAATGAAGGGTAGACGAAAATACTTGAAAAATTGTAGAAGAAGAGAAAAAGAAGATGGAAAGAAAAAAAAATTGCAAAAGAGGAAGAAAGATGATGAAAAGAAATGACAGACTTGTAATATTTTTAAAAATTGGTAAGTTTCAGTTTTTTCATTTTGTTACACAGACTGTAAATATTTTGTCGGTTCTATTTCTCAATCTTTTTTACTTGCTCCTACGAAATTGTTATATTTATGAAAATTAACTTTTGCTTATTCTTTATATGTTTATTTCCTAAGATTTCTATAATATATATTTAAGAAATTATTTATATCGTTTTATAATTAGCTTTTGAAAACACCTATTTTGACTAGAAAATATTCTTTATATGAAAATTTATTGTTATTATAATTTAATCAATTTTTGTAAACACTGCTTTAAGATGCTAAATTAATTAAGATTAATTGAAATGATGAGAGTTGTTAAAATTGGGCAAACTTTAAAATAAGGACAAAAATAATATTTGAACTAAATGTTCAACAATAGCTCAAAGTTTACTTTAGAGGTGATCATTGATCGATCGGAGTCGATTTTTTGACCAAACTGACATCGTACCAACTATGGTCGACTTAATAAGTGTTGAAACTGACCCTAACCACAAAGAAGTACAAACCGACCATTGGTTGGTCGATTGGTCGGTTTAAGCAAGTCTAAGTCTTTGAAAATTTGAAAATACATAAGAAAAATTGACTAGAAAATATTGACATGCGTTTCACGTGTTATATGTTATTATAAGTTTCTTAATATAACAATTATGAAGAGAATCAAACCTTTGAGTTTTTGAAAGAAAATCTATTTTATTCATTTAATCTAAACACAACAAAATTATCAAAGTTTTCAAGTATTTCAATAAATATATTTTGTTAAAAAACAAATGTTTTAAATTATCAAATACATTTATCATGAAATTTATTGGGACAAAATCCAAAAATAATATTTTTCTTAAAAGAAATATAAAAAATAGGATAGTTTATAAACATAATACAAAAATAGTGGAGAGGGAGAAACAATTGTAAAAAATAGACAATTTAGTCGACAAAAGAAAAAGGGAAGTCATGTATCGGATGCATGACTTCCTTGATTAAAAAAATATGAACAAACCATTCTGCCGCTTCCTTCTCTTATTTCTCCTCCATCTTTTTTCTTCAATGAAATTAATTTGTTGTCGATGGTCAATGACTGTTTGAACAATTCTGCTTCTATTTCTTTCCCTATGATTATTCATTCTCATCTCCCTTCCACTCCAAATTTTCCCTCTACATAATAAATTCCACTTGCTCTATACTCACCATTTCCATGGAAATGGTTTCGAGCTCTAATTTCACACCCTTTTCTCTCACGTTTTCCTCTGTCTTATCTTCATCTCACAGTCTCCATCTCTGTACGATTCCATAAGAATTTTCAAGGACCCATCGTTTTACGAATTCTAAGTCGACCAAGATGTTCATATTGTTATGTCTTCATTTATCCCTTTTCAATTTCTCTATTGATTTATCCACACATCCCTTTTCAATGTTTCTTCTTCTAGGTTTCTCACTTTAACTCCTCTAATATCAGTAACAAATCTTCCTCCATTAAGGTATTATTCTTGAGCTTAAACTTAGGGGAAATTTTTTGGATCTATTTTTCACCAAATTCTTCATCGATTGCTTATGTAAATGCCATTGAAGTGTTCCCCATCCCACCAAACTTCATTCTAGACAAATCTAAAGTGATTACCCTCGTTGGAGCAAAAGGTGAGTCCAGGATTTTCTCGTATGTAGTTTTACATACAATTTACAAAATCAATGTGGGAGGTCTTGAAATTCCCCCAACAAAGACGGACTATGGAGGAAATGGGAACAAGAACAAGACAACACTTATCTATTGAATTTGAGCTTTGGAAAGAACAACATTCCTCATCAAACAAAACTCAAATACTTGAATGAAGATGACCATTATTGTGGGCCTGAAATCGTATACCAAACTCCCAAAGAATTGAAAATAAATTCCAACTACACGTGGTAATAATTTGTGGAGGAAGACATGTATGGCTCCAAAATTTTGAGGTATTTATTCAGGCTAAGTTATCTTTGAGTTTGGGGAAAACGTTTATTAAGTAAAATAAAGGGGAAATAATAATATTAAATATCATAATAATAATTATTAGTATTATTATTTTAATACCATGCTCGTTCTGCGTGCAAAGAAAAGAAAGGAAGCAGTTGACCTTCTTCTTCGCCTTCACGATATCCTACGTCCGCCGCCGTCCCTTCCTCTCCTTCTTCTTCGTTTCAGTCGTCAACCACCTTAGGAATTCTTTTTCAGTCGTCCACTGTCAAGCCACCGTCCCATCGAAGCTGTAGCATCTGCGTTGCGTTGTCCAAGACTGATTTGAGTGTGGTGTCCTCGCTTCATTCTATCTCCGATTGCAAAGCATCGTCGTTGCATTTTCATTCGCCGTCTACGAACACCAGCCATTGAGTCATACGTCATTTGGTTATTTGTCGAGCCATCTCCTCTATTTTTTTCCAAGTCGCGCACGACCCTCCTCTTCCAGCCTCGAGTTTCAAGCTGATGTTGTTTGGTTGTTTTGTACACTGTCGTTTTTGCCTTGCCGTGAGTCGTAGGGGTTTTATTGATAAGATTGAAGTTGTGGGTTTTGTAGCTGTTTCATAACTATTTTAAGTGTTATTGTTGGATTAATTGTTTGGGTTGTCATTTGTTTTTTTAAGGTGATATTAGAAAATTTGTGCTAGAATCATTGAGTTTCATAGCAAGCTTCATTGGAAGTTTATTCTTCATTTACTGGGTAAATTTGAAATTCACATTTGGATGAATTGAATGGGTGGAAGTAATTGTGAAAGTGTTGAATTTTCTTATCTTTATGTTTAAGTTGGTTCGTTGGGTTTTAATTTGATCAAGGAGCTTAAGTAAAGTTAAGGTAAGAAATTTTCTACTATTGATCGATCAAAGTTGCAATGAATTGACTGAATTGAGAATGTTGAACTAACTGAATTGAGAATGTTTGAATGTTGTGCCTTAGAATTATTGTTGGTTTACTGTTGACTGATTTGAGGAGGTTGACTGTTATGCATAAGTTTGACTATTTTGGTGAATCGCTATGTTGATGATTGTTTATATTCTAGAATGGTTAATTTAACTATTTATGTGTTGAACTAAAATGTTGACAATAGGTTGGATTGTATTTCTTGAATGAATTGTTTGAATTGTTAAAATGGACTAAGGGGAAATTGTTAGGTTTATTTATGGGGTAGTGTACCTTGCAAGTGTCCTACGGGATCACTACTTGTTGTGCATCCTTCAGGACTACTAGACTGATATGTGTATCCTTTGAGAGCACTAGACTGATATGTGCATCCTTCGGGAGCACGAGACTAATATGTGCATCCTTCGAGAGCACTAGATTGATATGTACATCTTTCAGAAACACTAGACTAATATGTGCATCCTTTAGGGGCACTAGACTGATTATGTGCATCATACGGGATCACGTGACTGTTATGATGTATGGTACCTCCCAATAGAAAATTAATAGTTTTTAATCCCTAACGAAACTATTAGTAGGTCTCTTACTGGGTATATTTTATACTCACTCTTTTATGTTTAACTTTTTCAGGCAAAGGTAATACAAGAGATAGACGGACAAGAGACAAGGACACATGATCGACATATGGGTACAATATGTCAAAATTGCTTCGACTTAATGTTTTACTATTTTCAAGTTTTTGGTGATTGAAACAAGTTTTATGTTTAGAACAATTATTTATGTTGATGATTTATAAATGATACTCTTGAAATTTTATTTTGTTTGAAATACGGCCCGAATAACGTTTCTTTGATATTTATTGTTTCAAATAAATTTTACTATAATTTGTGTCAAACAAAGTGTCCTTTGCTAAAATAATGACTTGGAGTTAAACTGAAAAGTTGGGTCGTTACAAGTCATGTACCCAGTACACAACTTTCCTTTTATTTTCATTTTTTTTGTAACTGACTAAATCACCTATTTTTTACAATAGTTTCTCTCTCTCCATTATTCTTGTAATATGTTTATAAACTAATATATTTTTTACATTTCCTTTAAAAAAAAAGTATTATTTTTTAATTTTGTCCAATTTATTGCTTCTCCAACTACAATCTTTTCATTCATTCAATAAAATTAAAAATTCTTTTTTTCTTTTTGACAATATTAGGGATGTGGGGAGTGAACCTCTTACTTCAAGATCATCATACATACTTTATATTATGGATTTATGTGAGTGCTAGAAAAAATCATTATTGAGATGTAGAAAATAAAATAATTAATAAATTATAATTACTATTATTTAAAAGATTTGATAATTAGAGACTTGGATGTTTGTCTTTGCACTTCAAAGGGTTCTTATATTTGGAAAACTCTAATTATTTTAGGAAAGTTCCAAAACATATATTGACCATATTTCTAATATGTTTGAGATTTTGTATCAATGTATTTCTAAGAGTCTTAAGAGTAGTTTAAATTGATATTCAAACAAATAATTATAAACCTTAACTTGTAGTCTAAAAGTTTTTAAAAATAAAATGTAATGAAAAAATAAAGGTAAAAGTTAAAATTACTAGATTGAGATTTACGTTGAATCAATTATCTTCCCACAAAAGAAAAAGAATAATTTTTTTTCTTAAAAACTTTTGGAAAAAAAAAACCTTCCAAATTCAATTGGTTACAAAAATTTGAAACCACCTTTTTTGTTATTATGAAATTAGGAGTACGTAATTTAAAACCAACTTAAACAGTTATAAATCAATGAGTATAACATTAAGCTCAAGTTGAGCAGAATTTAGATTATTAAAAAGGAAGGATCACACGATGAAGCTTGTATACAGAATGTACAATTGATATTTGTTTACTTATTATGAAAGAAAAGTAGTGTGAAAATGAAAAAATCATTAAATTTAACCATAAAGACACTAAAACTCCATCTGTAATCTTACATCTTTAAACCAAAATTAGTAAAAATTCATTTTCAAACTTTTAAATCTCCAAACCAAGAGAAGACAAGTTTTAGAAAATGTAGTGAAGAAGACTCATTTTAGAGTGGTTTTTTTATTAGAAATAAATAAATAAAGGCATTTCATATTCTACATTTTTATTACATTGAATGGTATTTAATAATTAAAAATAATTTTTAGTAAATAACAATATTTCATTTGTCATTTATTATGACAAAACTATCCATCAAATTAATTTTTAAAATAGTTATAAAAGAATGGTAAAATAGAAAGATAAAGTTTCTCCACATGTAAACTTTTATATATAGTATAGATTAACTATTAATCTATATTTGTAAATAGTTTTAATAAAAAAGAAAACTATCATTTTAATTTATATATAATTAACAGCAAACCCAAATTTAAGTTGAAAATATAAATAGAAATAAAAAATCAAAAGGAAAAGAAGAATCTAAAAAGTTAGCCAACAATGAATGTCAATCAAAAACCAATTTAATGTTTGTTATTCACTACATGTGGCTTAAACCACGCTAAACTATGTGTTATTTAAATGGAATATAATTTAATGTTACATTGCACCATTAAACTTTTACCTTGATTGATTAACCTTGTACAGTTTATCAAGTGTCGTAATAAATCATTTTGGGTTGGTTAATAATCGATTAAAAGTGATAAGTTTGTCAATTCACATGTGTTTATATATATATAACATTATATATGTGTATATACAACATATATCACATATATACAACATGTATATGCATTTCTTTTCACAATTTCATCAAATCTCGCCTTCTCATTATCTTGTCTGTGACAGCTTCAACATGTTAAAAGGATATTTAAATTTAATTATAATATCCATATATTACAGTGCAGCAGTTTACTTAAGAGATATGTGCTACAAATTTGAATTTCTTCTCACAATAGCATAATACTATTTTAACTGATCTTTAACAACCACAATTTTCATCATAACTTTAGTGACAAAGTTATCTTCAGAAAATTAAAAGAGAATAAAGTTAAATTGAATCATAAGCACACATTAGTAATGACTTATGGAAAATGACTTAAGAATCCTCAAAGATAAACTTACCATCATGCCTTTGTGTGGAGTCACCTTGAGAACCAAAAGCCCTTCACATCAGATACTATTTTCAACATTGCCTTCATTGTTTCCTCAAGAAACGACAGAATAATTTAATATAAACACTACGTAAAATTGGATATTAAAACACAAAAATCTACATAATCTCTTTTAATTTGCTACCATTCAAAAGCATAAAACGTATACGTCTTTGTCATGCATGATAGGTTAAATTAACAAACTAATTTATAATACCTAAAATTGATCTGAAAGGGTCCAAACAAAAATTTAAAGCGCAAAAGTCATTAAGATAAACTTGTTTTATTTCGACAAAGCGTTCGAACAGTAACAAAACTATGCCAAATCTACAAACAAAGGCTTCCAAACTCTAGAGATCAATCTAAAAAACCCTAAACTAGTTCAAAAAGAAATTTAGAACGTTATACCTATAATTTCTCACCAAAGAGGAATTGAACGTCACTGAAAAATGTTCGAAAAAGGCTTAAGCCTACATAAATGGAGTTGTTAGGGAATGGGAAACGAATGCCCTTTTGACACTTACCCTTACGCATTACATTCTTTGGAGTTGATTTGCTCATGGATGTCGATTCAGGCGATGAAGAGCGAGAACCTTGATGCGATGAGGTAGATGGCTTGGATGAGGTTGCAATTGCAGCAGCATCAACAATTTTCAAAATGAGTTTTTTAGATTCAGATGGGTTGTGAGATTTGATGATGATAATTTAGGTTTAGAAGAAAAAAGGAGAAGCAGTTGGAGAGACGAGCGCGTGAGGCATTGCAAAATCGAAGGAGGTGAAACAGGTGGAGATAGAGGGTTAAGGGTTTTCGTTACGAAAAAGCAGAAGATGAAAGGAGGAAAATAAATTTTAATAAATTTGTTTTAACAAGTAAATTTATTTTAATAAATGTATATATTTTTAATAAATAATTTGATTTAATAGATTTATGTTAATAAATAAATTTATTTAATGAAAGGAGGGAAACAAAAAGTATAATACTTTTTATACTTGACATTTTAAAAATGTCAAATAAAAACGTTAACTATAGTTATGTTTTATTTGCGTCAAGTAAATGTTAACTATACTTGACTAGAAAAAAACAGCAAGTAAAATATCCACTATACTTGATGCGAAAAATAGTCGTCAAATATATCTCCACTATACTTGACGCAAAAAAAATGTAAAGTAAAAGGTAACATAAATTAGTTCAAAAAATTCTGTAAAAATTTTGCTTTTTTAAAACTATACTTGACGTGTTTTTGCGTCAAGTAAATGTTCACTATACTTGATGCGAAAAAAACCGTCAAACAAATCTCCACTATACTTAACACGAGAAAAACATAAAGTAAGAGCCAACGTAAAATAGTTTGAATTTTTCGTAAAAACTCTGTTTGTTTAAAACTATACTTGACATTTTTTCTTTAAAATGGTCTAATAAAAATATCATGTAAAAGTTTCCTTATACAATTTTGTAGTAGTGTAGCCTTGTACAATTTATCAAGTGTTGTAATAAATCATTTTGGGTTGGTTAATAATCAATTAAAAGTGATAAATTTGTCAATTCAGATGTGTGTATATATGTGTGTATGTATATGTAATGTATATCACACATATACAACATGTGACAAAAACAAAAACTTATTTTTAGTTATTTTTTTTAATTCACTTAGATCGAATAAAAGGAAGAACTAGTCAGACGTGTTGTCCATCTAAATCCTATTCCGACTTAAAGGGAAACTCTTTTATTTTGTTTTCTTTTAAGTTTCTTGATGCATAAGATAGTAAAAGTTATAGCCCTACAAACATAGAATAAATATAATTTATGTTTGATCTTTTTACTAAATCCTATTAGTCAAAATATTTCATTCACAATCAATCCATAAAAACAAGTAAAACCATATGAACTAGTGGAGACACATGGTTGATAACTTGCAGATGAAAGTCCAAAATAGATGGAAAGATATATGAAAGTCCAAAATTTCATGGCACATTGAAAGATGTTGAGAATGCAGTTGCAAAAGTTGCTTTAATGTCTTTATGTCAAGATGGAGCTCAAAAGGTTAATATTCTAAGTTAAACTTTAATGAAAAAGAATACATAATGTCATGTAGTCAGGTAGGGGTGTTAAAAAAAATCGGTAACTCGACCAACCCGGCTTACCCAACCCAAACCGCAAGAGTTAGGTTGGGTTGAAAAATGAAAAAAATAAAATTTTGGGCCAGGTAGCCGAGTTGGACTAATAGAGGTCGGTTGACCCAACCGGACCTGATTATAAGTTAAAATATATATATAAAACCTTCAACTAATAATTAATAAACCAAGCTTACGTCTGCCCCACTTTGAGAGCGCCTCCCTTGACTCCTTTAGCCTCTTCCTCAATCGCACGACACGTAATCGTTGCCTTCTCTCTCCTTTGTTCGCTTTCTCTCTCCACCGTTCGCCTTCTCTTCATCGATCGCCTCCTCTTCACCTTTGCCTTACAATCTCTATTGTTCACCTCCGTCTCCCTCTTCACCTCCACCTTTGCAGTCTCCGTCATTCGCCCCTCTTTGAACATATCTAAGGTTCGATTTTGAACATTCTTTCTTGATTTTCATTGAAGTCAACTCATGATTTTTTGTTTTAGTTTTGATGAGATATTAATTTTTAGAGTTTGTTTGGAAGAAACCATTATTGACTTACAACATTCAATTCTTTAAATTCATCCCTCTATATTTGGGTTTGGTCAACCAAATTCCCTTTATATTTGGATTCGGTTAAACCTTTATACAGTATACAATACATAGCTGAATTTGACTCCACTTCAATTCTGAGACAAGTTCTTAACACGTTTCCTTTTTTAATTTATTTAGATATTCATTTGATTCTGCTTTGTTTTAGGCTTTGTAAAGTTATTCTATGTTTGTTTGATCAATCCTGATTTATGTGCTGAAGTTGAATGGAAACTTTTATTGTTATACTATTTGTTTTTAAAATTTGGAAAAAATATAATTAAAAAAAAGTCCAACCCACCCAACCCAACCTGGTCCAACCCGAAAAGTTTGGGTTGGGTCGGGTTGGGTTGACCCTTCAAAATTGAACTGATAGGGTTCAAATTTTACCAACCAGGTCACTTTGGGTTGGTTTACATTTTCTCTACAACCTGACCCAACCCGACTTATGTACACCCCTAAGTGTAGGAGATATCCCTTCTGGAGTTGGATAGCAAATTTGTTTGAGGAAAATGCAAGTTGAACTAATGATGTTGAGGATAAAGAAAATAGGATTAAGATAGCAAAAAAAAAAAAGACTCGGAGAAGTTGTAATCATACAAGAGGCAATACGCAAGGCATGCTATACTTATTTTATTACAAAGTGTACTCTATCATTGTAAACCTTTTATCAACAATTGTACAAATATTACAAAGTGTATGATTATTTGATATATATTAAAGAGTTCATTGTTTGTTTCCATATGGGTGTGTCGTATAGTACTATGTGATTGAATTGGTTTGTGTACTAGTAGCAATAAGGATTCTCGAGGAAAATAGGACAAGAAAAAATGTCAAAATATAAGATTTTGTGACATTTTATAACTGTTGTAAATAAGAAATTAATAACAGTTATTTATTGTCACATTTTAAATCTGTGACATTTTGTAATTGTTGACACAATATCGAAAAAATGACATTTAATTTTATAAAAGTTGTCATGATTGGCATATCCTTGATAGGGTAAAAAATATCATAATATATGAATTTGTGACATTTGGTAGTTGTCGTCAATATCAAAACAATGACATTTGATTTTATAAAAACTATCACGATTGACATATCATTGACTGGAAAAAAATGTCATACTATACGAATTCATGACATTTTACAATTGTTGTCAATATGCAAAGGATGGCAATTATTTGTTTTCATAAAAATAAATAATGATAGTTATTTGTTGTCATAAAATATTAAATAATGACATTTATTTTCTGTCATGAAAACACTTATTGTGACAACTTTTTAAAACTGTTATCGATGATCTTTCCACAATAGGTGATTCTATAACTGTAAATAATTGTCACAGATTTTATTTACGACATAAAATAATTGTCGTCGTAGACCATTTTTCTTGTAGTGCTTAAACTAAATGCCTTGGTCGCCTTTTCACCTAGCAAGCCTTTCACTTCTTCTCTACTTGGCCTTAACGCCTAATTCTTAGAAGATGAAATTTAAAAACATAAGTTTAAAAGGCTTGGTGAGGTTTTAAGAAAACTTTTTCACAAAATACCTTTTTGTATAAACATTATTTCGCCAAACATATCAAATCATATTAATTCATCTTTTCATATAACATAACATTTCACATAAATGTTTCATCTTCACTACTACAAATTTGGGTTTTAACGACACAAAATTTGGGTCATAAAGAGTTTCAACGACACAGTTTTTGCGTCATTGAAGCCCCTGTCAAGAAATGCTATTTAACGATACTTTAA
>JBBPDI010084078.1:0-13246 GCA_037974545.1 Cucumis variabilis
TGTGCCTCATTTTAGGATATTTGTGTTATTATTGAATGACTATTATTGTAATTTATAATTAATGTTTCAATATATTGGAAATGTAATAATAATAATTATTATTATTTTGATGGTTATAAATATTGTAACCGTTTTATGGTTATAATGATATATTTTAATTTAATGACCGTTATAAAATCTAAAACTAAACTTAGATCTAAAATCATTATTCTTTTTTATTATATGTTTGAACAAAAAATTTTGGTGTTGTGTGGTTGGTTGGTTTCCTTTTATCTAAGCAATTTTTCTTCGATTCCATTTCTTAACCTAATGAGTGCACACATGAGTTGAAAAGTTGTGTTAATTGTGGGAAGTAACCGACATATGCGATTTAGCATCGAAGTCAGATCGAATTTTTCTTTCAAGACAATGGTTCGACACGACACAACAATAATTGATATTTGTTTTTCCAACAATTTGCAATTGCCAACGTCAAGGAGATGTGACTTAAGGAACAGGTAGTAAGTAGTAAGTAGTAAGGGTGTAGATAACCAAACCGAACCGACGACCCAAACCAAATCGAGTCAATTTAGTTTGGTTTGGGTCGGTTTAAAAGAATGATAGTACCAAACGGAACCAAACTGATCCAATTCGGTTTGGTTCAGTTCGGGTACGGTTCAATCGATTAGGTTAAGATTAAAAAAAAAGAAGCCGTCATTCTCCTTCGTTCTCAACAAGTTAAAATTTCTCTTCATTATCCTTCGTTTTTCGTTCTCTGTCACTCCTTCGTTGTCCGTTCTCTGCATTCGTGGATCTTCTTTTCATTCTCCGTCATTCTTTTTTGTGGGTCTTCTCTCATTCGCCTAGAAAGGATATTCCAGGTATGATGATCTATTTCGATAATTTTCATTTGAACCCTGATTTTGTTTTCATGCAATTTTGTTTTGTTTGAATGTGAATTGAATCTTAGAAGTAAATTTATCTTCAATTGTTATGTTAAATTCTCTGTTTCTGTTAGAATTTTGTTTTTTCTTGAACCAATGATGGAGATGCCTTTTATGTCTTGATTTCTAAAGACCAACCAGGTTTGTCATAAGATTGAAGAAATAATTTGTGTTCCGGTTTTGGTTCTTAAAATTAGCAGAATAATTGAAGGAAGGGGAGGAGTAGCTCAAGTGGTTTATGTTGGAATTAGGAAACCCACACTTTCTTTTAACCTATAATCTATGAATGTTGATATTCTTTATCATCAAAATCTTATTTGATTCTCATTGTTGTATGATCAGAGAAGCAATACTTATTTTCTTTCTTGTACTAAGAATAAACTGTTGTGTTTAGTGTTAATACAATATTTCTTAGGGATTGCTTTGCAATGGTGTATATGATTAACGGCCAATTGAGAAATCTCATAGAAATATGAGACTGCATTTAGTTCGCTGAGTGGTTATTATAATGGGTATTGAGTAATGATAGTTTTTGTTTAGGTGATGACTATTTTAGTCTAGTGGTAAATGTTAAATCTTGTAACAAAAATGATTTCAAACAATATTATTGTAGTTAACTATGGGTATTAACTTTTATGGTCCACCACCCCAAGTTGAAGTTGGGAGTCTAAAAAATCCCCAAATGTTTTACTTATTGTTCAAGTTCGGTAAATAATCTGATAAGTGATAAGTCAATGATTTTTACCTAATCGATTACAACAAGTTATGATATGATTTACTTATTGTTTCCTTTGATGATTATTAGTTAAAAATTGTGTGTTTTTTTGTTTGTTTTGTTTGATGATTATTAGGATGACTTCATTCTCTATAGACGAAACTTTAAAACAAAATTGTTCTAGTCCAGTGTTAGGAAAAAGAAAATCGGTTAAACCACCTTCATCGATATGGAAACATTTTATAAAAGTAGAAGGATGTGATCCTAAATATCCTAGGGCTGCTTGTAAACATTGTGAGACTTCATATGCTTGTGATTCCAAAAGAAATGGTACAGCTAATTTAAAAAGACATTTAGAGAAATGTAAGAAGTATGTAGATACATTGAAAGATAATGTTAAAGGAGAGGGAGATTCTGAAAGTAGTTTAATGGCTACATCCTTCACTCAAGAAAATTGTAGAAGAATGCTTGCTAGTATGGTTATTTTGGATGAATTGTCATTTAAATTTGTAAAAAGTGAAGGATTTTATCAATTTTATCAAGTATTAAATCCAAAGTTTGTGATTCCATCAAGAGTAACTGTTGCAAAGGATTGTTTTCAAATGAATATGAAGGAGAAAAAATATTTAAAAAGTGTATTAACTCGAAGTGGCCAAAGAGTTTGTTTAATAACATATACATGGACTTTTATGCAAAATATTAATTATATGATTATAACGGCTTATTTCATTGATGATGATAAGAACTTGCACAAAAGAATTTTGAACTTTTGTCAAATAGATAATTATAAAGGAGATACAATAGGTAGAGCCATTAAAAAGTGCTTAGAAGGTTTGGATATTGATAGGCTCTTTACTATAACAGTTGATAACGCAAGTTCAAATGATGTAGTCATTGCATACTTGGTTAAAATGTTTAGAGGCAGAAATGGGTTAGTGTTGGATGGTGAAGTCCTTTCCAGAACTTGGAAGTAAAACAATCATCTCTATAAAAAACAATCGACATGGACACTTCATGCAGTCTCATTATCTCGATCATATACAACTGTGCCTACTTATTGACAGTATGAGTGGACTTCCCTAGAATGAAATGTGTTGACATCATGAGCATGTCAACAATGACCCAAATCACTATATAATCCTTTTGGATTCTAGGCAGTCTTAAAATGAAGTCCATAGACATATTCTCCCACTTCCACCCTAGCACACTCAAAGGTTGAAACCAACCTGTTGGTACACTAAACATTTACTAACAAATTCTGCCACTTCTCTCTTCATATTTTGCCATAAACTCGTTTCAAATCCTGATACATATTGGTACTGCCTGGATGCATAAAAAATGGAGAACCATGAGCCTCAATCAATAACTATGTCTTAATTGCACTGCCTAATGGAACACATAACCATCTCTCAAACATATGTCCATCATTAGAGGCTATAGAGAACTCTTTGTCTTGTCCTGCTTCTACTAGGTGGCACTTCTCAACCAAATAAGGATCATTAAGTTGAGCAACAATAATTCTCTGTCTCAAAGTAGGCTGTACTGACAACTGAGCTAATTGTGAGGGGACTTTCCTCATTGAAACTGCAATCTCTGCTCTCTCAAGATCTCTGTACAAAGGAACTTGCCTGGTAATGAGTGCTGCAGAATGTGATACCTTCCTACTAAGAGCATCAACTACCACATTCGCCTTACTTGGATGGTATAAAATCTCACAGTTGTAGTCCTTGACCAACTCGAGCCATCTGCACTATCTCATATTTAAGTTCTTTTGAATGAAAGAGTATTTCAAGCTCTTATGGTCAGTAAAGATCTTAATCCTCTCATCATATAAATAATGCCTCCAGATCTTAAGGGCAAACACTACTGCTGTCAACTCTAAATCATGTGTACGATAGTTCTCTCATGACTCTTCAACTGACAAGAAGCATAAGCAACCACCTTACCTTCTGCATCAATACACAACTCAGTCCTTTCTTTGAGGCATCATTGTATATCACATAACTTTCAGATCCATCTGGCATTGTAAGGACTGTTCCAGTAACAAGTTTCTACTTAAGATCCTGAAAACTACTCTTACATATTGGGCTCCAAACAAAAGAAGTCCCTTCCTGGTCAACTGAGTCAAAGGACTAGCAATGTTAGAGAAACCTTCCACAAACCTCTTGTAATAACCTGCTAAATCCAGAAAACTTCAAACTTCACTGACTATAGAAGGTCGAGGCTAACTAGTAATGGCTTTGATCTTTGCTGGATCAATAGAAACTCCCTCACTAGATATTACATGGCAGAAGAATGACACATGCTTCAGCTAGAACTCACACTTGAAAAACTTGGCATGTAATTTATTGGCCCCAAAAGTCTCCAACACCTGATGTAAATGCTCCTCATGCTCAGCCTCTGTCTTGAAGTAAACTAAGATGACATTAATAAAAACTATCACAAAAGTATCTAAAAAATCCTTAAACACCTTGTTCATCAAATCTATAAATACAATATTAGTACTTGTCAAGCCAAAAGACAACACAATAAATTCATAATGTCCATTCTGGAACAAAAGGTAGTCTTGGAAATATCACTGTCTCTAAACCTCGATTGGTGATATTCTGACCGTAAATCAATCTTAGAGAGCACAATGGTTCCCTGTAGTTGATCAAACAAGTCATCGTTCCTAGGCAATGAATATTTGTTTTTTTACTGTCACCTTATTGAGCTCTCTATATTTAATGCAAAGACGCATCGACCCATCTTTCTTCTTCACAAATAATATTGGTACTCTCCAAGATGACACACTAGGTCGAATAAAGCCCTTGTTCAGCAATTCCTACAACTAGACCTTCAGTTCCTTTTGGAGCCATTCTGTATGGAGCTCTTGATGTGGGACCAATGACACACTAGGTCGAATAAAGCTCTTGATGTGGGACCAATTCCTACAACCTCTCTGTAAGGTGAAAATTCTGGAAGCTTTTATAGAAAAACATCAGGGTATTCCCTTATCACTGATTCAGATGATAAGGATACATCGGGCTCTCTGGTGTCTACAACACTAGTCAAGATAATCTAAATACCTTGGTTGAGCAGCTTACTAGCCTTCATGACTGAGATAACTTTGGGTAGGACCACAATCCTTGTCCCCTTATACTTGAAACTAGTCACCTCATGAGGGTTAAAAACTACCTCCTTATGAAAATAATCTATGCTTGCATGGTTGGCAAATAGTCAATCCATGCCTAAGATTACATCAAGGTCTTACATGTCTAATACTTATAAAGTTATATTTAAAACATGACCTGCATTTCTATTTGACATGCTTTTATCTTTTCTTTCGACAGCATAATTTCTCAAGATGGAGTAGATATAGATAACATATAACTCAATGGTTCTACCTTTAAACTCATGAAGATATAAAAGAATAAGAGAATCCCGAGCAAATAATACTAATGCAAAGTGCTTCAAGATTGGGAGCGTACCTATCACCACTGTGCTAGCTTTCTCGGCCTTCTGTCGATTAGTGACAAAAACTCTCCTCTGCTGGAATGTGGAAGTCTGGTTCAAGACAGCCCCGAACGATTTCTGAGGGCAATTATCAATTATATGCCTAGGTTGCCTACACTTGTAGCATACACCACTCCCTGTTAAGCAACGACATGAATGATGCCTTCCACAATTAGGATACATGGGTAATTCCTTCAAGGTTTTGCTTGCCTCAGCAACCTACAGTTGATTCCACTAGAACAAACCACCCGATCTCAAATTCTTCTGTGGTGCTACTGTAGGCTGCTGCTCAGCCTTCCTTTTCTTCCTTGAAGTTGGCCTTTTCTCTACAGCCTTGACCAACTCTAACCTCTCATCCAAACTCAAATTCATTGTCATACGTAGTTCATCAGCCTGGGTAGCTGATCTAAAGACTCAAACGAAATCCTAGATCTCTGACTTAAGGCCTCTGACAAACTTATTGGCTCTCTTAGCCTCGATTCTCACTAGCTCAGGTGCAAACTGCATAACACGTCAAACTCCTGATCGTGCTACTCTATGGTTATATTCCTTGCTCTAGTTTTAAGAACTTCTAACACTTGGCATCTCTCACTGTGGTGAAGAAGAATTTGGCATAAAAATTCTCCTTAAACTGCTTCAAGGTGATTTGATTCATATCTCCACCAAACATCCTCTTAGTGGACTCCCACCAGTCTCTACCTTTGTCAGTTAGTAAGAACATGATACACTAAACTTTTTGGTCATTGGAGTACTTCATGTAACGAAAGATAGTCTCCACCAAACTCAACCACATCTGCGACTTGGTGGGATCTGTCAAGGATCCATCGAAAGTTTGAGGGTTATACTTCCTAAAATCACTCATGTGCTTGGCTTCTGTTAAAAGCATATTAGGTAGGTTTTGGGCTACAACTGGGGCCTGAACTCCTGCAGCTAGTGTTTGAACAAGAGTTGTTTGGGTCTGCTGGACAGGTTGACGTTGTGCCAACGCTTTGAACAACAAATCTTTGTACATTTGCTCAATGAAAGCAGGGTCTACATGAGTGACATGTGCAGTAGGGTCGACAGCTTGTACAACAGGTTGTCCTTTCAGGCTGTCCCTTAGGTTGGTTACGTCCAGCTCCTCTGTCTCTCTTACCACCTTTACGAACACTTTTGTGTGGCGACATTTTTTTTTAAATTCCACCATCAAAAGTCTTTTACAATAAATCTAGTTACAACATTTATACGTATCTAGCTTAATTCAGGCAAGGTCATATATGCAAAAATGATAAACTTATATCATACAACATACATGGCGAGTGATGAAGGACCGTATTAGCCATAGGGATAAAAATCAAAGACTTACATCATAAGTTAGTCGACAAAATCTAAAAATTGAGGCTCTGATACCACCTGTAACGATCCAACTCTTATACTAAGCTAAGGTCATTACTACTAAAACAGAAAAAACTTTTTATTCAAAATAAACAAAAATACTAAATTTTAAATGAAACACCTTAAATGTGCATTTATAAAATATAAGTAAAGTATGTAAAGGAAATAATAAATAAAATACTAGTTCAAGTCCTATTTAAAATAAAAACAAAATATCTTAAAGTACTTATGAGTTCTGAAATGAATTTCTGTGAATCAAATACTGAAAAACATAAATGCAGAAGAAAACATAAACTGTTCCCTATGTCGAACTACAATCACTTCTTGTCATTTGCCAGCTACTAGTATAAATTTATACTCAGTAAGGGACCCACTACTAGTCCCTCCTACGTGTCTATTAATTTTCCATTAGAGTCTTATAAAAAAATACCTTATATCTATTGTGCTTCCAAACGCATGCTATCTAGTGATCCTGTAGGGACATATTTGGACTCTCGATAAAACTGAAGAAATCACCCTAAAGGAGAGTCTGATTGTACGTGATTCCGTTGAATCACACATAAAAGCTAGCCACACAGGCATAAATAGGTGGTGATCCCGAGGGACACCCATATGGTACAACTCTAATAGATAAAGCTAATAGAACATTATAGCCTATACATGTAGCATAACATAAATATCATATCTCAATCATAATGTATCTCAACCATAATATATCTCATTCATATAACATATCTTATTCATAACATATCATGGTGATCACATATCTCAATCATACATAACGATTTTCTATGTAGCTATCATTATCTAACATTCCTAACAGTCACATCATATGCATCATAGCTACATTAATGCATAATAAGGGAAAAGATAATGTCAAGGATCTAATAGTAGAATCTATTACCTTGAAATTAGATAAAATCCTAGCGGACAGTCAAAATCCAAATATCCCAATTCTCCAAAGAATTAGTCCTAGATAGCAAGGAAAAGTAATAACTAAATTTAATAATTAAGTAGTTTGCTACTGATCCCAAATCAACTCAAGTTAACTTACCCAAAGTTGAGGTTGAATTCCAATTCAACCTTGATTGGGAAAAATTCCAAATTCAATTCTTCCAAATTTGGTCAGTTAAAACTTTAAATTAAAGGAAAACTCCAAAATTAAATCCATTAATATAATTAGAGTAAAAAAGAATAACAATGGATGGGTATATTCAAAACCATCAAAACTCACCACAAAAATCTCAAAATATACCAACAAAATGTCTCTTGGCTTGAGTAAAAGGTTGTGGCTCAGCTAGGAGAAAAAAATCGACTCGACGCACGCAACTAAGAGAAGAAGCAGATGGCTCGAACCAAACGGATGTTGACTCGTGAAGATGAAAACTGGCTCGACTTGGGTTCTTGACTGGTGGACGCGATGATGGCCAGCAATGCTGTGCGATGGAAGCTACGACCAACAACGGTTTCGATGGAGGAGGAGCAACCGATTTCAGGTGGTTACAAAGACAGGCAAAGATGCTTAGCTTGACAAACTTAGAACGAAATGTGGGAATGAGCTTGGTCTCCGCTAGACATGGTGATGGCTGACGACGAAGAAGTTTGGTCAACTGGTAAAACTCGGACGACGATGAAGAATGGTTGACGATAGCGGCACCTAGAGTTTCTTTGTAGGAGAAGATGAATAGTGGTAATGGCACACTTTACTGAGTGAGTTTTAAATATAATAGTAATAATAATATTTATTATTATTATGATTATCTTTTTCTTTTACAAATAACACACTAACTCCTCTCTCTTCATTAACCTCCTATCCAATCAATTTTCTTTTTTTCCCAAAACAAAATACCCCACAAATTAATTATATTATCACAATATAATTAACCTATTCCAAAAAATATTTAATTACAAATATGTATATAATTATTCTCAACCCAATCAAAAAATTCAAATTCTCAAATTAATTAAATATTTTTCAACTAAATATTTAATTAACCCAAATTCCACAAAATCAACAAACCTCACTAGTTATCTAAAATAACACCCAATTATTTCCAATAAATTAAACTCAACTAAGATAATTAAATTTAAAAATTACCTTAATTTTTGAGGTGTTACATGCTTAGAAGGTTGGGGTATTGATAGGCTCTTTACTATTTCAATTGATAATGCAAGTTCAACTAATGTAGCAATTGCATACTTGGTTAAAACATTTAGAGGCAGAAATGGGTTAGTGTTGGATGATGAATTTATTCACGTTAGATGTTGTGCCCACATTCTTAATTTAATTGTTAGTGATGCCTTAAAAGATTTTCATGTGTCTATCATTCGAATCAGAAATGTTATGAAATATGTTAGGTCATCTTCTGCTAAACTCCAAATATTTAAAGAATTTCCTAAAGAAGATAAATGTCAACAAAAAATTGTCTTACGATGGATGTTCCAACATGATGGAATTCTACTTTTACTATGTTGGATGGAGCAATTAAGTGTCAAAAGATGTTTGAAAGATTAGAGGAGCATAACCCTAGTTATGCCAAATGACAATATTCCTACTGCTGAAGATTGAGATAATGCAAAAGTATTTGTAAAGTTCTTAAAGACTTTTTCCAATGTAACAGTGAAATTTTATGCATCCTGTGACTTCAAACATATTTTTTCACGAACTTTGTTTGATGCAAGAAATAATTCTTGAATGCTCGTTGTATGAGAATGCATTATTGAGTCAAATGACATTAAGCATACAAACAAAATTCAATAAGTATTGGGGTATAATTACAAGTGAGAAGACCAATTTATTATTATATGTTTCTGTAGTTCTTGATCCTAGGTACAAGTTGGATTATTTGAATTATTGTTTTAATGAATTTTTGGAGGAAGATAGTGCAAAAAAAAAGGACGAATAAGGTTGAAGAAGCGTTTCGTCGATTGTGTGATGATTATTATATGAGAATGTCAGTGTCAAAAGAAAAATATTCACAAACACAATCATGGACTCCTATCGAAGGATTTGGCTTTCAAAGTTAAAGTGAAATACCTTCTAATTCATCTAGTGGATCTTATAAGGTAATTGTTGTTGTTCATGATAGATTTAAACAAAGCAACAAAACATGTGTAGATGATGCTAAAACAGAGGTAACTCGTTATCTAGATGAGGTTTGTATAGAAGATGAATATTTAGATTTGCTAAATTGGTGGAAGACGAATTCCTCTCGATTTAAGATTATTAGCCAAGTAGCTAGAGACATCTACAATATTCCTATACCAATTGTGCCTTCTAAGTCGGCCTTTAGCAGTAGAGGACGGATGTTAGATTCTTTTCGAAGTTCATTAACTCCTCAAACTGCAGAGGCACTCATTTGTGCTCATAATTGGATTAAATATAAACCTTTGGATGACATGGCTGAAGAAATTGACGAAGGTAATATTCTTTTCGAAGTAAGCATTTAAAATTTAAAATTATCTCATTAAGATAACAGTTTGTCATTTTGATCTAGAATTCATAATCATAGAAAAGGAGATGGAAGCTACATTTGAGAATCTGAATCATGACTTTTGGTCTAAATCCCTACTCTTAAATCTTTATTTACATTTTTTTGTTTTAAATTGTTAACTTGTTAAATATTGAATCTTCTTTTTTCTAGAATCTTGAAGCACAATAATGGAAGGACTTTAGGTTATATGGATGAGGCGGAACATAGACAATGGATTCAATTGTAGGCTTAAAAGAATATTATGTATGATTTATGTAAATTAAGAATACTTTTTTTGTGATTTTCTGCTGTAGGAGATCTTTTATTCTTTTTTAACACTTTATATTTTTACCTTTGAATCGAGAATCTTATTTTCTGCTTTAACTTCTCAACGCTTTATGTAATTTGGCTCTTGCACAATATGTGTGTAATACTGAAAATAAATAGTTATTTTGGCTTTGTTGGATTTTATAGTACTGGATTTTGAAAAGAAAAAAAAAAGATCAAACCTGACCAATTTTGACCCGACCTGAACTAGGGTCGGTTTGGGTCAGGCTCTATCCACAACATGTTCATACATTTTGGGTTGGGTCGGGTTTGAAGGAAAACTGACCCGACCCAACCCAATTACACCCCTAGTAAATAGTATTAATTCTTAGCTTATGGTAGAAAAATGATGATACTAATGGCTTCCAATGTCCCTTATTTACTTTATACAAGTTCAAGAATGGAACAAATAACATGCTTTTAATATTTACTTTTTTGAAAAACAACTTCAAGAATGGAAGAAATAACATGTTTTTAATATTTACTTTTTTAAAAAAAAATTATGTATGAATGTTTTCTCAATTCAATAATTGTGGAGTTGGAAACCACATCGACCTTTGACCTTGAGATTAAAAGTATATAGATGTATATCTTAACTGCTAAACTATATGTGACATTTCACATGCATTTACACGTGAAATGTCACACTTTTAATTTAAAAGGTTTTTAAAATAGTACTTGATTATATTGTCTAAAAAAACTTCAAAATTCAAATGCAATTTTAGTGTAGTTATGTTTTTTTGCTATATTTTATAAATAGTTTCATTTTTTTTTGCTATCTAAAACAATTCTTTTATATATACAAAAGTAAACCAAAAACAGATTAATATAAATTGAATTATTTATGCTCTTACTATTTCCTAAATTTTCAAGTACATACAACCAAAGTGTGTAATAAATATATAATTTTGTCATGAGAAAGACATAATAAAAATTTACTAATTTTATTTGTACTATACTTTGTTTTTATCTTATCTATCACTATATTTTAGTTTTCTTTATATATATATATAAACAACCATATATAATAATTTTTCTCACCTATGTATGAGTTTGACAAGTATATTAAAAATTATCCATATTTTCATTTTAATTATTGATATTTTACTATCTCTAAAATATTTCTTAAAGATTCTAAGTTCAATGTTTGTTTCGGTCTCTAAGATTTAATTAATTATTTTTTATTTTCAAAATATTTATTTTTTCTCGATAATTTTTTATTATCATTTTATAAATTCACATCTTCTATTGATTTTTTAATTTCTAGTTTATTCTTCAAAGTTTTTTTTTCTTATTTCTAATTTTGATTATAAGAAATAAAAATTTAAAATTGTTTATAAATACATGAATTAAAATTATATTATATACACACACACCTCACCCATACGAGAAAATGTGTGTGTATATAAAATTATATTATATACACACACACCTCACCCATAAGAAATAAAAATTTTAAATTGTTTATAAATACATGAATTAAAATTACTTTGATGTCCTCAGGATCCCTCTCATTCAGATATGGTACCGGTTCATTCATGTCTCCCTCCTAATCTCGGGCATTATATAACTTAACCACTAAAACACTTAACAAATAAACTTAAGGCGATTAAAACTTATCACAGAAAAGATAGAACAACCTTTAAACTTTTACTATAAACAAGGCGTTTAGTACATGAACATATTGATACAACACTTAACCAAAAGATAGAAACCATCACTTAAACTTAAACGCTTGGCACCTTGTCGCGTAGCAAACCCAAACTTCCTCTCCTTTTGACCTCAATGCCTAAGTCCTGGAAGTTAAATTTTAAAAGAATAAGTCTAAAAGACTTAGTGAGATTTTATGAAATCCTTTTTGCAATACTTTTTCATAAACATCATTTCGCATAAATAACATCAAATCATTTCATTTTGTATAAAACTTTCTTTATGCTTAACAAACACATTTACAACAATTTAAACATAAACACACATTAGTTAACATTCATTCCTTTCGCCAAGAATCCTGAATCATTCTCTACGCTTGGTCTCATTACCTCGCATTTGACTATTGTATCAACAGTATCCGAGAACATACAGATTTGTCCTTGTTGCTCAGGTTGCTAAGCTTTATACACTCCTTTCAACGCATAAGCCAACTTCTTATCACCACGTGGTCCATACACCTCATGGTGGCCTTGACTCTTTATGTGCACATAAAAGTTAGTATCATATAAAGGAATCAGCTAATGGTTTGAAAATCATTTCATAGCATTAAAATCGTAATCATCAAATCAAGATTTAACATTATAAATCATGATTGTATGCATATAAACTTTTCATAGAAATTTCTTTTGAAACACTTTCTCATTTGAAATCATCTTTCAAAATGGTAAAGTAGAATCACAAAACTTTTAAGAAGAAAACCATTCACTACACTTTAACAAAAATTCTCCTCTTCCTTCTCTTTTCATGGAGAGGGAAGAGATATTTTCTTAATCTTACACGTTAACCTCTGTCAAATCAGATTTGACATTTTCTTAGTTAGACCTTACTTCTCGTATAACCCCATACCACAAATAACTTTAACCACATTACTTCTCGCGAATAACCTTATAGCGTAGTTATATTTTTACAAGAATGCTTCCTCGCGAACTAACCAACTTTTTCTCGCTTAGAACACTTATCGTGAATTTAAACTTCAAGGCTTCCTCGCAGACTTCTTCATCGCGAAACTCTTGGTTCTTATTGTGAAAACTACCCAAATGCCTAATCGTTTTAGTAAAAAACTTACAAAAACTTTCTTCTGAGTGCATTTAAACTTATAGATTCTACTGCAAACCCTTCTTTTCTCAAAACTTCACCGCGAATTAACTTCTTAATTGTAAACCCGATATTTTCTTAGCCTATTCTAATTTTATGTTATTCTTTTATATGAAAGGAATAAAAGAAAAATA